>PVJH01009837.1:0-76814 GCA_004026705.1 Nesogale talazaci | reverse complement strand
TGGCTCCTCTGGACCCGCCTGCCTGCAGCAGACTTGCCCTGGGGTCCGGATCATGGGTAGGGTCTCTAAGCACTGTGTGCTTTTCTCTCTTACCGCAGGGAGAGATCGTGTCACACAGCACATCTGCTTTGTAGCCCTGCCCCACGGAGCCTAGATCGGAGTTTGTTCTGCACAGCAATCCTAAAACCTGGGACATCCTGCTGAGGACATTTCATAGATAAGGAAAAGCGTGCTAGCAGCTCTATCAGGAGGTCGCTTATCAGCATGCTTACAAACAGATTAGTTTAGATCACCTGCTTTCTTACCCCCCCCCCCCCCCCCCCCCCCCCCCCCCCCCCAGTCTCCTCAGTTATGGGGAGAGAGGAATGGCAGCTGCCTTAAGGCCTTCCCCTTTATCTTCCCATTCCCAGCAGTTTCTTCACTGCCCTTGGAGGCAAGATGGTCACTGTGAGCGCCATTCCTCAGTCCACCTCTCCACGCACGAGGAGAGAGAATGCCTTTCTCTTTCAAGTCCCAGAGATCTCTGCTTGGTTCTTGCTGCTCATGGCTGCCCACATGACCACCCCTAGCCTAGAAATAAGGGCTACTTGCCTGAATCAAGGAATATTAGTGTAATATAAGAAGGGGAAATGAATGGTGGAAAAACCCACTGTTCTATACACCTATATTTATACATAGGCACATATAAAATAGCTTTTTAAACATATAATTAAAAAAAATCAAGCTTGCTGCCATTGGTCAGTTCTGATTCACAGTCATCCAGTGGTGTGACACGCCTAAGGTACACGCCTTAGGTCACTTGGATTCGCCTTCTCCTTTCTGAAGTCAGGCGAGGACCGAGTGAAGCTCCAGGCTGTTTTCTCAGGTGATTTCCACGCGTCTGCTGTCAGAAGCAGGGCTGTAAGGAAAAGAAGTTTAGGTCACTTCTATTAGGTCTCTGGGCCCCGCGGCAGCTCTTCTGCCCACCCCATTCTTTCCCACCCTGACTATACCCTTTTGCATACACACCAGCAAGGGGCGAGAGTTCCATTTCTCCACACTCCCTCTCATATTCACTTTCCTTGAATTTTTTTTATCTCAGTTCAGCACAGTGAGTTATTCATTCATTCATGCAGTGAATTGTTTTATTATATATATATATATATATATATATATATATATATATATATATATAGGCATCACTGCCCTCTGATGGGAATGGGAAGTTCAGCCTTGCTCCTGGAGAGGTGCTGCAGGATTTGAACCGCCAAGCAGAGGGCTGCAGTCCTGCACTCAACCACTACGCTACCGGGGCTCAGCCCGTGATTTATTTTAATATGGCTCTTCTAGCCCTAGTCTTGTAAAGCCCACCACACACTGGCTGTGTTTCCTCCTTTCACTATGGTTCTTCGTAAGAGAAGAGGAGAGAAGACATAAGAGAAGAGGAGAGAAGGCGCTGGCTGATGGGATTCCCTTGTGGCTGATGGTGAATGGGATTAGTTGTGATGGTAATAACGTGGTTCTGTCCCAGTAGTGCGGATGGGAATACAGTGGGCCATCTCTGTAGCAGGAAGGAGGGACTGAAGTACCATCAAGAGAGAAGAACCAGCACTGGGGCATGTCCTTGGGGTCCTGGGATACCTGCACACTGAGCCTCCTTGATCCGAGACACAGAGGTGTGACACAGGAGAGTGACAAGAGTGTGGCAGCAGCAGGAGCGAGAGACAGAGCAGTGGACCTCCTGGCCCACAGAGAACGTAAAGCTGAGGCTCGTCAGATGCTCAATGTGGAGTGAGGTTCCTTCAGGCACTTTATCGGGAGAGTGTGGCAGTCATGTGCTTATGTTAATTTTATGATTGAAATGTAGGGGTGGAGTCTAGTCTATTAATCTGCAGATAGCCATTGAGTAGCCTCCATGTAGGCATGGCTTTCTCCTGAGACTTCTGGGAAATCTTGCGATATTTCCCTCATGGAGATGAGAAGCTATCTCCCGAGTTTTTGGGAGTCTGTCTCAGAGACAAGGAATTACAGACAAGACAAGATGGCAGTGTCCGAGCTACTGCAGGAGCCACAGGAGAAGCCACACGGCTTTACCCTGATGTAACCAGACCTCTGAAGCTGGAGAAGCCATGGGGAGACCCCTGCCAGTGACGAGTTGCTTCTACCACCACTGGATGCTGTTGATGGACCCTGAGCCCTGGAAATGAGAAGCCATGAGGGGACCCCTGCCAGCGCTCGCTGGGACTCTGCACCCACTGACCTGTGACTTTGTGAGTCAGAAAGAGACTTTATAGACTGATATTGTGCATATAGGTTAATATCAGACTTATGACTTTGAATTGGACTGGACTGGGATGTTTTCTCAATGTCCTATTCCTCTTATATATAAACCTTTTCCTTATATCCATATGTGTGTCTATGAAATTTGTTCCTCTAGTCTACCCGGACTAACACAGAGAGCTAGGTTTACTGACCCGGAGGCTAGGGCTGGCTCATGACAGGTATAAAAGGTGCCTTTGGGGGGCATTTATTACTAAAAACAAACAAAAAAGTCCACTGAGTCAATTCTGACTCAGAGTGATCAAAAGAGCTCTGTAACATTGTCTGAGCAGGGCAGAAGTTGAGGGGCCATGTGGCTCAGAGACCAAAGACCAGAGAGACCTGCCTGCAGACATGGCTGAGAATTCCCTGTCCTGTCTGATTCACTGTATCCTAAGCCTTTGTGACCTGCTCACTTCCTTCATACGCTTCATAATTGTGAGGGTGGTCTACACACTCTGTGTGGCCATTGAAGTGACATACTCAACTCAGTACAGTACCTCTAGCGCAGGGAGGAAGGGTTGGTGTCAGAACTGGTAAGGGAGACTGCAGGATGGATCTCTGACCTCAGCTCCATGGAAAATGCCCCTCGGAGGTTGCTCATGTGGACTTGAATTCTCCTTCCCCGCTGTGATGTTAGAGAAGTTGGATGCCGTCCCCATGTCATACTCTTGGCCACATTTTGCTATCATCGTGAGAGTGAAATGGTAGCTTGTTGGGTTTGCTCTTCCCTGGCTAATGATATTGAACCTTTTTTCATGTGTCTGTTGGCCATTTGAATACCCTCTTGGGAGAAGTAGGTACTATATCCTTGCCCCAGTGTAGGACTGAATTCCTTGTCTTTATGTCTGGTGATAAGAAGCCACACTTCTTAACATTTTGAATAAAAACGACTCATCTGATTGCTGTTCATTTCCCATTGTTGCAAAAAATTGTCACAGATGCTTACCAAAAGGCAAGGGACTCGAGGAACTGGAGCTCATGGCTGGGTAGCCAGGTTCTAGTGATAACTTTATGCGAGGGTGGCAGTCGATTAGCTGCCAGTGTCATCTCTGTACACCCATTTCCTAACCCAGTGTTGGCCGCCACATCAGTGCTTAGAAAGTGCATGGAATGTGCCTTTTATTTCATTCCTAAAGGACCCCGAGGAACGAGGTCCAATGTGATGGGCGATATATAAAATTGAGTTTTGAGTACTCAACGAGGTCCCTGGGATGGGTGCCTCAGGGTGAGCAGAGGTGGGGTGCTGTTGATTGTGAAGCAGGCCCCATGTTTGTGGGCACAGCAGGGTGCCTTGTTGAGAGGAAAGACTCCCATCCCAGCTCCCTGGGGAGAGGTAAAGTGAGCTGTGGACAGAGAAATGACTTCTGAGGGAATCAGGGGAGTCTGCTTCTGAAAACTAGCCAGTGAAAGACCAAAGGACCACCCAGGGCTAATCCACAACTGCCCATGGGGAGGTGGAGGACTAGACAGTGGTCCCTGGGGGCACCAGCTGCCTTGCGTTGGGCCCAGGGGACAGCCCTGAACCACAACATACAATGTGGGAAAGGTCATTTCCAAGTTCTCTGCGATGTTTTGTCAGGCAAGAGGCAGAGACTTGATGCTTTTGATGGACACCATTTCTTTTCTAGAACTACTGACTCCCATGGACTGGCCAGCAGATAGTGGAAGATGGTCAGGGCTGCTCTGTGTAGGGAGATCATTGGGTCCCATGGACTGGCCAGCAGAGAGTGGAAGATAGTCGGGGTGCTCTGTTAGGGAGATCATTGGGTCCCATGGACTGACCAGCAGAGAGTGGAAGATGGTCAGGGTGCTCTGTGTAGGGACATCATTGGGTCCCATGGACTGGCTAGCAGAGAGTGGAAGATGGTCGGGGTGCTCTGTGTAGGGAGATCATTGGGTCCCATGGACTGGCCAGCAGAGAGTGGAAGATGGTCGGGGTGCTCTGTTAGGGAGGCCCTCAGAAGCTGTGGACTTCTGCTGCTGCTTGTTCATGTGGAGCTGTGAGCCCTCTCGGCTCAGTTGCTTGTTGATGTCCAACGACACCAAGAGCCTGCAGATACCACCTTTGCCTCCTGCTGAAGGAGGTGCCTGCAGGGGCGAGTTGCATCTTGGCTGCTTAGAATGGAACACTTGAGATTTTCAGAGGCCCTAAGAAGGAAGATGTTCCTTGGCCTGGATCCTTGTCACAGGCCGGGGAGCTGATTCCTTCAGTCATATACTTTGCATGTGTGCTAGGCCCAAAGTCAGCGGTTCAAGACTATCAATCACTCCTCAGAATGAAGACAAAGGTTTCTACTTCCATAAACAGTTACAGTCCTGGAGACTCACAGGGGCAGTTCTACCCTGTCCTGTAGGGTCATTGTGAGTCAGAATGAACTTGATGGCAGTGAGTTTTGGTAATTGGGGCAGTAGAGAGGTACCCGCTGCCCCTCCCCTGCATGAGGCATATGGAGCCCACCACCTCCTGGGCATGGGGTAGGGTTTCCTCATGGAAAAGAGTGAACTCTTTCATTGGCATCACCTGAGAAGAGGCACTGGGACTGGAAGGAGAAAATCAGTAGGCCAGTCTTTTGTGGAGTGAAAGGAAAGTCTGCTCTAACCCTTAGGCCTTGGGCCTGGAATCAGGTGTTCTGGGGAACCTGTTTGGTGGGTTTTAGCTGGGCAGGCAAGTACCTTGTAAGCAGCGATTCTCAACCTGTGGGGTCAAGACAATGGTGGGGGTCGAATTACCATTTCAGAGGGGTCACCCGATTCTTAACAGTAGAAAAATTACAGTAATGAAGAAGCAATGAAAATAATCTTATGGTTGGGGTGGGGTGGGGGGGCACCACATGAGGAACTGTATTAAAGGCTTGCGGCATTAGGAAGGTCGAGAACTACTGTTAGAGTTTATCTAAGTTCCCAAACTTATTTAACCTACCACCCTGCTTTCAGAACAAACAAAAAACCACAAAAAACTCTAAACCAACTCAGTGCCACATTGGGAATTTAAAATGTTATGCTAGAACCCGTAACTGAAGATAAAGTATAGGTATCTGCTTTTGCAGCCCCCTGGATGGCTTCACTCAGTGGTGAAGTGGTTACACGTGGGGCTGGGAACCTGAAGGTTGGCAGTTCAAAACCATTAGTTGTCCTTGGGGAAAAGAAGGACTTTTCAACCCCTGTAAAGGGTTACAGTCTCGAAAATGCACAGGGGCAGTTCTCTGTCCGGTAGGATCGCTGGGAGTCAGCACTGGCTCCATGGCAATGATTTTTTTGAGTTTGGATTACTCTAGCAGCCTACAGTGTTTGAGAAAGACTGCAGCAGAAGGCTTATCAAGACTGGAGAAGACTTCCCCAATATTTGATCAGCAGGAAACTTGACTCATTCGAGTGAGAGGAACGATGTGGCGATTCTACCCTGCCCTATTAGAATGAACTCATGGCAGTGGTACTTTACCACAATCATAAAATTCAAAACATCAGTTTGGGACTGTTTAGTGGCAAAGGAAGAGGGCAGATCTCCGCTGCTTGTGAAGAGTGAAAGGTTCTGGAGCCATTTTCAGAAGCCCATTCGCACACACTCCCTCCTCTTATCAGAAGCCTGGAGCCTTCTGCTGAAGCAGAAGCAGAAGCCTGGAGGAAGAGGATTCCTGAGGTCAAGAAAGACAAGTCCTCTTTTCAGAGGGGATCAGAGCTCTCTCCTTGGTCTGGGACTCCCTGCTGACAGGGACCCTGGAGTGGGGACGGAACATGTGGTGCTAATGTTTCTACCCACTTTTCTTTCTGCTTCAGGCCTTGGGACTACAGCCAAGTTTTCCACTTGCTCAGAAGCAGGTGATATATATTTAAGGGCTTCAAGCCCTCTCAGAATGGCAAACACTTGTAATCGTCCCCAGAGAAGCCGGACACTTCTGGTGGCCCCAAGTTTACCACCATGCTGCGGTTGCCACTGCGGGCCACAGCGACCCTGAGGCACAGGGCAGGCTCCCCCAGAAAGCTTTCTAGCTCTGATCCTCACAGAAGCAGCTTGTCAAGGCTTTTCTCCTCGAGAGCGGCGGTCGCGGGGTGAGCTTGAACTGCCAAACCTCTCCATGCATGTCCCTGTGACCCTGCCACTGCACCACCGGGCTGCTTCAACAACCACAGTGGCTTCTATGCATCGATAATTTACTGTGTGCCGGACAATGGGCTACACGTGGCCTTAAGTGACCTCATGGAGCCTCACAACTCTTCATTTTACAGAGGAAGAAACCGAGGCTGCGGGATTCCGGGGTCGTGTAGAACATCCCGACACCAACAGGT
Source organism: Nesogale talazaci (assembly GCA_004026705.1). Classification (NCBI taxonomy): domain Eukaryota; kingdom Metazoa; phylum Chordata; class Mammalia; order Afrosoricida; family Tenrecidae; genus Nesogale; species Nesogale talazaci. The sequence continues at coordinate 70,229 of PVJH01009837.1, read as the reverse complement.
GGCAGGAGTGGGACTCGCGCTAGAATTTGTAATGCAGGAGGCTGCGGGTTTGCTGAGTTTTGAAACGGTGAGTGATGTGGGATTATGGGGGGCAGGGGTTCCTGGGGCCACAAACATTGAAGCACATGAACACTTATCAAAAGTTTGCAAAGACATCAGGCAGTCAGTAGATATGAAGACATGCTCACGATCATAAGCCAGCCAAGAGACACAAGAGGACAAGGAGGAGATGCCACGTCACGTGGGCATTGACAGGAACAGAAACTAGCACACACTGGAGAGGGCGCGCAGAGATTGGAACCCTCATAAATTGCAGGTGGAACTGAAAACATATCAGCCCCTGTGGAAAGTGTCATGGCGCTACCTCAAACAACTGGGAAAAGAAATTCAGTATGACCCAGTAGTCCCTTGGCTGGGTAGATATCATAAAAAGTGAAAGCCCGTGCACACATAGACATATGCACACCCATGTTCTTCACAGCGCTGTTCACGGTAGCAAGAAGACAGGCACAACCTCAGCGCCCATCAGTAGAAGACTGGACACACACACTTGGGGACAGACACAATGAATGTCCCGCACCACTGAAAACAATGATGAAACTGCCCAGCGCCTCGTGGTATCAATGGACCCAGGGAACATGAAGCTGAGAGAAATGAGCTTATCACAAAAGGAAAACACATGGATATATATATATATATATATATATATATATATATATATATATATATATATATATACATATATAGCAAAACAAAACCCAAGACAAAGGTTTTCAAACCAAAGGGAACAGGCGTGGATGGCTACTCAGGGAAAGAGAAGGAAGGTTGGCTTGTGGGAAGACCAGGTGCTGGTGAACTTGGGTGACAGAGAAGATAGTATTTCACAAGAGGGGAGAGGTGGGGAGAGCCATTGGAGGATTTGATAGACTTACCAAAGTTTAAGCTGTTGAATACAAGATTGATGATCAGAAATGTAAACCTCCACGTAGGTACAAGAAAAGGTTATACAAACAAACAAACAAACACAAAGTGGGTGGTTTGAAGGAACCCAGAGGTGCCTCTAAATTTGCTTCTGAACTCGGCAGTTTGCTTCTAAAAGGCCTCACATACCCCGTGGTGCTGAGTTTCACTCCATGGCAATTGGTTTGGCTGTGTGTGTGTGTGTGTGTCTCTCTCTCTCTCTGTGTGTGAATGATAAGTCAGAACATGGACAGTTGTATGAGACCCCTGGGGCCTGGGAATCCCCCTGGCTGCCCAATCTTACTGGGGCTGCTGTAGGGCAGTGAGGACCCGGGAGGCCCGTGGCCATTGTGCTGGCTGCTGTGGACAGAAAGGTTCTAGAGGTGGAGTCGCAGACAGATGCTGCCAGTCTGCCCCAGTGGTACTAATTGCTAACCCCCCCTGACTCTGAGTCAAAAGGTCAGTGGATCAAACCCACCCAGAGGAGCTCAGGAGACAGTCTGGCAGACTGTTCCTGCCAGGCTGCAGCTGTGAGACCCTAACAAGAGCAGACCTTTCCGGGCCTGGGGCTTCAGACTTTCCTGGTTTGACCTCTCTTTCGGTCCTGTGGCCGCTGCCCACAGGCTCCAACAGAGTTCCAACGGTGCTCTGTTTGTCTCATTGCCAGCTGGTTACTGCTTCTCCCCACTCAGGGAGTTGCTGCTGCTCTCTCTGTGAGACGGGTGCCCCATGAGTGCCACCTGGAAGCAGGGTGAAACTGATCAAAGGGAGGCAAGAGTGGTAACTTCTGCTAGGTAACTTCTCCTGCCCTTCCAACTGCCTCCGTTGTTCCCAATGGGCGGACTTCAGATTCAGTTTGCATGTTGTAGTCCACGAAGATAGACTGACCCGGTAGCGTTTTCTGCAATAAACCAAGGCTACCCTCAAAGCCACGGAGGCGGTTCTGCTCGGCAATCCCGTGGGACCGGGAAGAACTGTTCCTGTGGGTTTCACCTCTGTAACTCTTCACCGGAATAGAAAGCCTCATCTCCATCCTGTGGAGCACCTGGTGGTTACGAACAGCTGACCTTGAAGTGAGTAGCCCTGCACATAACTCCTACGCTGCCAGAACTCCCAGGGGGCCGCTCTGTATTTCGTAACACTTGGGGGGGGGGAATGCCTCCCCCACTCCCACCTACATTTCACTTCAAATAACTTTCCATTTAATTCCCACAGACCCTTTCCTTCTCACCTGCCAGTGGCCTCCCTCAAGGACAAACCCGGATTAGAAGGCATGCTATCAAAGGGTAGCCCAGCCTCCTCCTGGTACTTTTCCCACTTTCAGGAAACAAGGCATGTGACACTCCTCTTTCGGCTTGTCTAATTGAAAGCTGAGGTGTGGGTCCAGGGTGAACCCAGACGCTGCCCTCCTCTCTTTGCTCAGGGCGTATGGACTCCCAGCACCCGAATGAAACTCGAGACCCGTGTCACCTGCAAAGCTCCAGAGAGCCGGAGAGCCGGTGCAAAGAGAGGGGAGAGTGCCAGCTCAGGAGTGGGGCTAGGGGTCAGTCTCTTACCTCCTCAGGCACTGGAGTTAGGAGAGGAGTGCTCAGGTGTGGTGACTGTCTCTTACCTTCTCAGGCTGAGGATATGTACTTGATATAAGGAGAGGGACCCAGGGTTATCCTAGTGGCTGTTGCGTCCTGGCATCACTAGGTCCTTCGTCCCCGATCGGGGGAAGAAGTGTACTTTTCTAGCAGTATGTATCCCACTGCTCCAGGCTGTCCCCCAGACATGGTCACAGATACTCTTTACGTCCAGGGGCAATTGACGGTAGCGCTGAGGCCTAGGGAGAGATTCTACCAGTTTACCGGTTGAGCTGCCTGGTTTCCTGACACAAACTGAGCCACAACAAAACCCAAGTGACACCGGGTTGATTCTGACTCGCGGTGACCTCATGCATGTCCAGAAAGAAATTCGTTACCTTGGGGTCTCTGTGCCTGACCTTTTCTGGAGTAGACCACCAGGCCTTTCTTCCTAGGAACCTCTAGGGGCAGGCTTGAGTCTCCAACCTGTGGTTTAGCAGCCAAGCATGTTAACTATTTGTACTTGAGGGACTCCTGCCCAGGCATCCGATTTGAGATACCAAACTCACTGCCAGGTTGTGGATTCTGACTCATACTGACCCTCGAGAAAAGGGTAAAACTCCTTCTGTCCACAAGGCAACAGGGAGTAAGCCACTCTGATGCTTACACACATAAAACCCCAAACCAAATCCAGACTCTTCTTTTTTCCCCAAACATAGCAATAAGTAAAAAATCATTTTATTGGGGGCTCATACAACTCTTATCACAATCCATCCATCCATCCATTGTATGTCAAGCACATTTGTACGTTTGTTGCCCTCATCTTCTCAAAACGTTTGCTTTATACTTGAGCCCTTGCTCTCAGTTCCTCATTTTTGCCCCTCCTTCCCCATTCCCCCTTCCCTCATGAATCCTTGATAATTTATTAATTGTTATTGAGTCATATCTTACAGTCCAATGTCTCCCTTCACCCACGTCCCTGTTGTTCATTACCCCAGGGAGGAGGTTATGTGTAGATCTTTATAATCGGTTCCCTCTTTCTACTCCCTTCCCTGCACCCTTCCAGTATTACTCCTCTCACCACTGGTCCCAAAGGGCTCATCTATCCTGGATTCCCCATGTTTCTGGTTCCTGTCTGTACCAGTGTACACTCTCTGGTCTAGCCAGATTTGTGAGGTAGAATTGGGATCATAATAGTGGAGGGGAGGAAGCATGAAGAACTAGAGGAAAGTTGTATGTTTCATCACTGCTACACTGCCCTCATCTCCTCCCTGCAACCCTTCTGTAAGGGGAAGTTCCATTACCTACAGATGGGCTTTGAGCTCTCAATCTGTACCCGCTCTCAGTTACAATGATATAATTTTTAGTTCTTTGATGCCTGCTACCTGCTCCCTTCAACACTTTCTGGTCACACAGCCTGGTGTGCTTCTTCCATGTGGCTTTATTGTTTCTGAGCTTGATGGCTGCTTGTTTACCTGCAAGGCTTGAAGACCCCAGACACTATATCTTTTGATAGCCGATCATCATCAGTTGTCTTCACCACACTTGCTTATGCACACATTTTTCTTCAGTGATCATATCAGGAAGGTGTGCACACAATGATATGATTTTTTTGCTCTTTGATGTCTGATCCCTTCGACATCTCATGCTCACACAGGCTGGTGTGCTTCTTCCATTTGGGCTCTGTTGCTTCTGAGCTAGATGGTCTCTTGTTTACCTTCAAGGCAAGCTTAAGACCCCAGTCAGATCTGGACTCTTAACATACCTGTAGCATAGGGTATGCTTTCCAAGGAGTAGTTTTAAAAAAAATTATTTTACCGAGGGCTCATACTACTCTTATCCCAATCCACATATCCATACAGCCTTGACATTGTGTCGAGCACATTTGTACATCCGTTGCCATCATCATTCTCAAAACACGTTCTTTCTACTTGAGTCCTTGGTATCGGTTCATTTCCTGCCTCCCCCCGCCCCCGCCATGAACTCTTGATAAGTTATAATTTTTTTCATGTCTTATACTGACTGATGTCTCCCTTCACCCACTTTTCTGTTGTCTGTTCCTCATGGGAGGGCGTTTTATATATAGATCCCTGTGGTTGGTGTCCCCTTTCTCCCCCACCTTCCCCTTCCCTTCCTGGTATTGCCACTCTCAGTATTGGTCCTGAGGGGTTTATCTGTCCCTGTGAATTCCCTGTGTTTCAGCTCTGATCTGTACCAGTGTATATGGACTGGTCTAGCCAGATTTGTAAGGTAGAATTGGGGTTTTGTTAGTGAGTGGGAGGGAGTGTGTATGACGCTGTAAGCAACTGCACTGAGTGATGCTGACTCGTGACAGCACTGTCATGGCTAATGCCACTGTCTTGAAGTGGTGTGTGGTCAGCTGCAAACATGAGAGACTCTTTGGTCTATATTTTCAAGGGCTGGCAGTCATAAGACATTATACTGGACTGCCGAGGAATCCATCGCAGGGAGAAGAAGGGAGGAGAGGCCTGATCTTGGATTGATTAAGTGTCCTGTGGCTACATCACCGTCCTCCAGCTGGGGTCCACATGTGGGAACGAAGGGCCTTTAGTCAAATACCAGGTCCAAGCTGTTGACCTCTTTGAAATCCCTTGGGCAGACCAAATATTTCCCAGGGCAGATTGTTGTCAAAGGTCACCTAAAAGTAGAAACAGGTAAACAGAAGTTAATCACAGAGGACCAACGGACACCCTTTAAACAAACAGATGGGTTGGACAAAACCAGGACTGTGTGGGGTCACATTCCCTCCCTGCTATCACCTCTGACTCACACCCTCTAGGAGTTGTTGTCCAGCTGAACCCCAGTTCGACAGTGGCCTTCCACTGAGCCCAGGCTCCTCGGCTTGACATTTTGAGGCCTAGTTCAGTCTCTCCTGGCTGCCCTGCCCATACCACAAAGCCCACACTGTGTTCTTCTGTGTTCTGTGGCACCAGCTCCTCTTCCTCTCCGAACTTCTGCCCCTCTCCACCCTTAGAAGCAGGCAGCTGGACTATGGGGGACCGGGCACTCTGCAAGTGACTTTAAATTCAACATTTATCCAACACCACATGTCAGACACGATGTTCTGGAAATATAAATATAGCCAGCAAGATGCAGGCTTCAGCCTCGGAGCCAGGTGGAAAACGAAACAGGACGATCAATAACAGGGAAAGCGCCGTCAGCCACCCAGCCGACCATCTCAAACACGTGTGTGTGTGTGTGTGTGTGTGTGTGTGCCCCGCCTAGCATCCCAGACTGGTTGGGACTGAACTGTGCCCCCTCAGCATATCAGTCCCAGCCTTGGGCCTCTGCACCAGGGGAAGCGGTGCTATGTGGAAATAGGGATTGCTCTGTCACGTGAAGGAGTCCTCCTGGTGGAGTAGTTACAGGTTGGGCAGCTCACTGCAAGGTCAGCAGTTCGAAATCACTGGGTACTCTGAGGGAGAGAGAAGAGGCTTCTTTTTCCTCCTCAAAGAACTATAGTCTTGAAAACTCACAGGGGGCAGTTCTACCCCATTCTATCGGGTCACTGAGAGTCGGCAGAGTGTGGTTTTGATTTTGGATGTCATGGGCCCAACGGGGGCATGTCCTAACAGATGAGACCCCGAGACTAGCATAAGAGAAGACCGTGTCATAGGGGTTCACCCGTAAGCCTAGAAACACCCAGCACTGTGTATGGATGACAAAGGGACTGCATGTGCTGAGACCCAGATTTGAACATTAGCCTCCAGGACCAAGAGAAAATGCATTCCTGGTCTTTCAGACCACCGGCTGGTGGTGTGTGTGTTATAGCAGCACTGAGATTCAGATCGGAGGCTGCCTCAGGGCTCTTCCAACCTCCCTGACACACTGAGCCCCAGGACTCGCCCTCAGACCTCCTCTTCACCCTGGGCCCTGCTCTCAGGTCTCCAGACAACTCCCCACAGATTCAGCCAGGACGTGGCAAAGCACGGGCGAACAGAGCTTGAGTGCTGATTGAGGAGGGGACCAGGAGAAGTCGAAGCAGTGTCCAGGGTTTGGTCAGAAAGTGATAAAAATGGAGGCCTTGTTCCCAAGAAGATCACCCTCTAACCAGTCTCTGAAAAGTGCGCAACACAACTACCCCTGCCGCCTGTCTCTGCCCCCCCCCCGCCCCCCGCAACTGTTCTATTGTTGTTCTTGCCAGCTGACTCAACTCCTGGCATCGCCTTGCCCAGTCCCACACCATCCCCACGGGGGGCTGCCAATCAGACTGTTGGGTTGACAAGGTTTTCACGGGCTGGTCTGTGGTATCAGACCTGCAAGCCTCTCTTCCTAGTCTGTCTGAGTTTGGAAGCTCCTTCAGAACGACGAGGAGGGTTCTCGTCGGCAAGTTCTTTAGTTGGGGTGCACCTCAATTTCCTCCTCAGCAAAGCAGAGGTCCTGCCCAATAGAGTCGTGGCAGCATGCCATGCTTTAATCATGGGGGAGCACCGAGTGGAGTGCTCCTTCAGTGGGTTCCTCGCTACGTGGACTGACTGGGATCAGCACATTCCTGGGGTGTCATCGCAAAGCCACGCGCTTATTTGTCTTCCCCTGCTGTCCTCACGTCTTAAGACTTTTCTAGACACTCTCACTAAGTAGAAAGAGAGGCCAGCATTCTCTCTCTTTAATGCTCACATCCACAGACTTTGCTCTTGGCCCCTGTGGTTGGGGCCAGGGTGGGAGGAGAGGCCTGGCGAGTAGGGCAGTTCTAAGACACAGGCACTATGGACTGGCAGGTACTTCGAGGTGACCTGTTCCCTCTTCTGTGCATTTGTGGGGTCTTCAGAAATCTCCCCCCCTCCCTCAGTATGTCCACACTGGGGATACTTCACCTGCGGTTTCGTGAATGTGGGCAGGAGAGGCTCTGGTCTATGTCTTTCTACCAGGATTCTAGCAGTTTTCCTGGAGCTCCAGGTCAGCAAGGGTCCACCCCCACCCCCTCCCAGAGACTCCCCCCTCCCAGAGCAGGCCACTGGGAAACATGTGTCACAAACTTTGTCCCAAATAACTCTGAGGGCAGGGCTTTCTGAGCGCTGGTCTGCACACAGACTGCCCATCGTTCCTTCACCCTTCAGATGTCCTATTTGGCACCAGACAGTAACCCCCCCGCCCCCCGCCATCTCAGTGGTATCACTAGTGAGACACTAGGCTTGTGTGCATACCCCACTGGGTGACACGCTCAGATGGGTGACGCCAAGAGGAGTCTGTACAGTTTTGGTGCAGTGTTTCAGGAGAAGTGTATTAGTTTTTATATAAAGGTATCCCTGTGGCTAATTATAACAGCAACCACAAAAGAACCCTTTTTCTTTCTAAGTCTAGCTTTCATGTATCAATACGAAGGATAAAACTCTGCGTTAAGTTAGTTTTTGCAAGTGCTCTGGTCAGAACTGTCATGATTGCCCAATTACCGTGAAGCTTCAAATCGTGGGAAGCGTGTGCTACAAGCACGGACCGTGGCGTTTGTTGCCATAGGAGTACTTTTAAAAAACTTTTCTTGTAAATTAAGTAGCAAAAATCACTGCCATCGAGTCGATGTACAACAGGGTAGAACTGCCCCTGTGGTTTTCTGAGATTGTAAATCTTTACGGGTGTAGAACGCTCTCCCTCCTTTGTCGCAACTGGTGGTTTCAAACCGCTGACCACAACGTAAAACCACTCCACCACAGAACACGTCCTCCCTTTCACACTCAACGACTCATCCAGCTCACCTTGCCTCCCTCTGCGTCTTCATTACCCTGCCCCAGCTCTGTCTTCTTGAGTACTCTTCCTCTTCACCCAACGAACCCCATACTGCTTTCTCTCCGGACCCTTAAAAATATCTATGTATCTATGATTTCCCCGCATACTGTCCTTCCGGTTCACTGATGCCCTGACATGGTTCCCAGATTCATCATTCTTCTTTATGGGTCTGTAGTATTCCATTGTGTGTACGTCCCAAGGTTGATGCACTCCTTCTTCTACTGATGGGCGTTTAAGGTATTTCCATCGCTATGCTACAGTGCATAGTGCTGCAATGAACATGGCTGCATGTAGACCTGTTTCTGTCAGGGCTCCTATTTCCTTGTAATGGAGCAGATGGCTGCATTATCTGGTATTTCTATTCCGGTACTTGTTTGTTTTGTTTTTTGAGGAAGCCCTATACCTTTTTCCGTATGGCTGTTGCATTGTGCAGTCTCCCAGCAGTGTGTGAGAGTTTCAGACTATCCACACCCTCTCCAGCATTTGCTACTTTCTGCTTTTTTTTAAATGTTGGTATCAGCACTGAGTTGACATAGCATCTCATCCTTGTTTTGATTTGCATCTCTCTTATGACGAATGAGCTCGCGCGTATCTTCAGATATTTGCTGGCTGATTCTTCTTTGGTGAACTGACTATTCATATCCCTTACCTATTTTAAAAGTAGATTATTCATCTCTTTCTTGTCGAGGTGTTGAAATGCCCCATAGATTTTGGAGATATATCCTTTGTCTGATATGTCTTTGCCAATTTTTTCCCCCAGTTTGGGTCCCCTTTTTATTTTCTTGATGAAGTCTTTTGGCGCACATAAATGCCTAGCTTCTGGGAGGCGCCATTCATCTCTCCTGTGCTCTGCTGCACGTGCCTCTCATTATAGGTAATAGTGTTGCATGAGGGCCCCTATTTTTTCATTGATGACTTTATGGTTCTAGTGCTGACAACTAGGCCAGTAATCCACCATGAGCTTGTTTTTGTACTGGGTGATTGCAATCTTCCTCAAATGGAGAGCCAGTTTTGCCAGCACCATTTGTTGAAGAGACTGTATCTTCCCCCATTTAATGTATTTCTTTCATCAGTTTGTCAAAAATAATTTGCCTGTGTTGTTAGGTGTTGTTGAATAAGTTCTGATGCATGGGGAACCTATCCACAACAGAATGAAACACTGCCCTGTCACATGCCAGTCATATGTTTGAGTCCATTGTTGTAGCCCCTGTGTCAGCCCACCTTTTCAGAAGTCTTCTTTTCTGTGATAAGAGGGGTATAAGTTCTCAATAAAATGATTTAAAAATAAAAGTCTTCCTTTTTTTTTAATAGCCCATCATACTTTACCAAGTCTGATGTTCTTTTCCAAGGACTGTCTCTCCTGAAAGCAAGTTCAAAGCAGGTGCAATGAAGTCTTACCACCCTCGCTGCTAAGGAACATTCTGGCTGTACTTCTTCCAAAAGAGACTTTCTCGTTCTTTTGGCAGTCCATGGTATTTTCAATATTCTTTGCCAGCACCATAATTCAAATGTATTGATTTGTCTTCCTTGTTACTTATTCACTGTCCAGCTCTCACAGGCATATGAGGCTCTTGAAAATGCCCTGGCTTGGACCAGGTACACCGTACTCTTCTAAGTAACACCCTCGCTTTTCATAAGACTTTGAACAGCTTGGGTGCAGCAGACTTCTTTTTAAAAAACACTGACTGTCTCTACCCATTGCAGTGTGTCTTTTGATCTCTCGAGTGCTGCTTCCATGAGGATTGCTTGTGGACCCAAGCAAAATAAAATCCTTGACAGCTTCAATCTTTCTTCATTTGCTAGAATGTTACCTCGTGGTGCACCTTGAGTTGTAATTTGTTCTGACGGTTGCACTCCGTGACCTTCATCAGTAAGAGCTTCAAGTCCTCCTCACTTTCAGGAAACAAGGTTGTGTCAGCTGCATATCAAGGGTTATTAATAAATTTTCATCCAATCCCGATGCCACATTCTCCTTCATATAATCCAGATTCTCTGAAGATTTGATCATCATGTTGATTGAACATGAGGAGAAGATACAGCACTGATGCCCATCTTTCTTTTTTTGGAAGGGGAGCATCACAGCCCTCTGGTGGGAGTAGGAGGCCTAGCCTTGCTCCTGGAGAGCTGCTGCTGTATATAAACTGCCAACCTAGTGGGCTGCAGTCCCTCACACAACCACTATGCCACCGGGGCTCAGCCTGATGCCCATCTTTCTTGATTTAAGCCCTGTAGTGGGCCCTTATTTTGTTTGCACAACTGCCTCTTGACCCTTGTAGTTTTCTCATGGATTTTCTTCTGGGTTCCCAATTCTGTTTCATTGGGTCTATCATTGTATCAGTACCAGACTGCCAATGTTTTTATTTTATTTTATTTATTTATTTATGGCATCACTGCCCTGGTGGGAGTAGGAAGCCCAGCCTTGCTCTTGGAGAGCTGCTGCTGGATTTGAACCATCAACCCTGTGGACCACCGTTCAGTGAACAGCTACCAATGTTTTTTAAGTCAGTGATTGTGTCAAGCGTCAAGCTAGTGTTCTAGCTACAATATTGCAGTAGTACTGTATATACTCAAGTATAAGCTGGCCTAAATATCAGGTGAGGCATCGAATTTTACCACAAAAACTGCTTTAAAAGGGCTGAGCTCCGATGGTGTAAGTGGTTGAGTGTGGGACCGCGGCTCGTGGGCTTGGCGGTTCAAATCCAGCGGCGGCTCTCAGGAGCAGCGCTGGGTAGCTCCCACGACCACTAGAGGGCAGTGATGCCCCCCCCCAAAAAAAAACAGAAACAAAAAAAATATGCTGAAAAACTTGGCTTATAGTATAAGCCTTATACTTGAGTCTATATGGTATTTGTGAACCTTTATCAATAGGCTGAAAATGAAGGAATAAAGGAAATGGAGAAAAGTAAAAGAGAAGGTTCTTCTCAGCAATTATGTTCTAACTCAATGTAAAAAAATTTTTACAGAGCAGTTTTTTTATTAGTGTTCATTTATGACTATATTGATCACATGTTATTCTGTGTTATCAATGAATAAACATGACTGAGGTATCTGAATGATCTACTGGGAGGAAGTACATGCAGTATATGTGTGTGTGTGTGTGTGTGCTTGAGAGAGAGGGAGAGAGAGAGAGAGAGAGAGAGAGAGAGAGAGAGACTGTGAGTTACTGCACTGGGTGACACGGCCTCTTGTGATGTCCCTATCCTGCTCCCAAGCTTCAGGGCCTTCATATTCACTTCTGAAATATTTCCTTAAAGGTCTGCTGCCTCCCGGTAAGGTGAGGAGGGCCTGTAATATCGGCTTCTTAAAGCGCTGCCTTGACAGAGCTTGAGGCCCAAGCCATTCTGACCTTCTTGAGCAGCTGATCATGTCCACTTTCCAACCATCCCCTTATTAGAGTCTACACTCTTGTGCCGCAAAGCGCCTTTCTTCATAGCCCCAGGGCCAGGGTCCCAACAGTCAAGGGAGATGTTATGCTGCTGCCAAAAAACTCAAACCCAAACAAAAACCCACCAAGCTCCCTGCCGTCGTGTTGATAGTGATTCATAGTGTCCGTAGGGGACAGGGTAGAACCAGCCCTGTGGTTTTAAAGACTGTAAGCCTTGGTGGAAGCAGAAGGGTCTTGTCCTTCTTCCAAGGAGCGGCGGATGATATCCATTGCTACCTGGTAGATCTTAGCCCAACACATAGCCACCATGCCACCAGGACTCGTTGGGATGTCCCCCTGAACCTGCAGAAAGGTTCAGCATGCCCTGGCCCCAGAAGCCCAGGAAATCCAGCTCTCTTTACCATGCATGTTGTCATTTTGTCCCTGACACACCCCTCTGGGTGGCCCTGACTCCCTTTCTCAGGGAGCAGAGAGCCTAAGAAACCAGCCACTTTTCATAGCCTCTCTGACCTTCTCTCCCATGGTACATGGGGCTTGCCTTCTCAGGAACCTGTCAGAGCAAAGTACCTTCTTCTTTAGGGCATTGTGGGGAGGAAAAAGGGGGGAGTGGGGGAGGGGTGTTAGGGTGGAACTCAACAATAAACAGAAATCCCTAAGTCCTCTTCCAGGGCCTTCTCTTCATCTAGCCCTCATGTACCCTCGAGATGGGTGAGAAGGGTGAGTCTTCCTGGACCCCCATCCTTTGGCAGGGTCCAGGGTTCTGGGGAGGCTCCCCTGGAGTTCAGGGTGATTTCCCTTATCTACCGCCTTAGCATTTCAGTGGGATGAGCGGCAGTGTCACCATCCTCCACATGTGCTGATGACCAGCCCCATCCAACCACCAGCTGATGGTTTAACTCGCCTCAAAAGAAAGTTCTGACCATGTGCTTCTGAAAGATCCCAGCCCCCCCACCTCCTGTGCAGCCGGTCTGGGTCACGTGAGTCAGAGCAGATGACAGTGGCTGGTTCAGAGTGCTGTTGGTTTGCTGGGGGGCAGCCGTGTGAGAGGAGGTAGCAGATGAGGCAAAGGTAGGCGGGGGCTGCTATGTCCCAGGCAGCTGTAGCTGTCACTCCTGTCACCTTGATGGGAAGAGAGGATATGAAAGGCTAGGCCCCAACCCCTTCGGAGAATGACACACCTTTGTTGACTGCTGGACAATGACAAAGTGCTTGCAGCTTGGAAGCGCTCAAGGCCCACGCAACCATTCAATGAGATCATTCTTAGATCCTTCCCGCTCCACGGCGAAGGACACAGGGAGGTTAAGCGATGGCCCAAGGTTCAGACGTTGTCCTCTGGCTTGAATCTGTGCTCTGTCACCACACCATGATGCCTTGCATGGAAGAGGAGGGGGTGGGGGCAGGAGGCACCTTTGTGGGAGCCTGCCACCAGGCACAGCGTTCTCAGGAGGCAGTGCCGGTGAGCAACACCTGTGTCTGCCCAGCCTGCTGGGTGCCCAGCTGCAGTGGACACGCTGTTCTCCACACCCACCTGCCAAACAGGCCTGGCCACGCTGGGGCAAACCCAGACTGTCACGTCCCTGTCCCTGCCTCCCACCTGACACCAGGAAGTCCTAGCCAACTCTGCTCAAAGGCTCAGCCTGCCCTCACCCAGCTACCCACCTTTTAAATCTACTGCGCCATCTCCATTCCAGGTGAGAGGACTTCTTAGTCCACTGGAAGGAGCCTGGCTGGAGCAAGTGGTGTGCAGCCGGCTGCTAACAGAAAGGTTGATGGTTCAAATGCATCCAACTGCTCTAAGGAAGAAGGGCTTCTGGCAGGGTGGCGATGGTTACCCATTGCACAGAGCCCAGTCCAACTCGCAGCAGCTCTCTATGGCAGGACCCCCCTACCCCCACCCCAAGTGGGCTATCCAAGGATGGACATCATTACAGGGGCCCCTCTATCCCAACAGAGTACCCAAGGATGGACATCTTTACAGCCCTACCCCCAAGAGGGGTATCTGAAGATGGACATCTTTATAACCCTCCCTCCCCCCTACCACAGTGGGGTATCTGAGAATGGGCATCTTTCCAGACACAGTCAACCTCCTTCCTTTCCCATTAGCACTGAGCCCTTCAGTACTATGTAACACACGTGGTCAGTGAACAACAGCGTCTGGTCACCAAAGACCCTGGTGTGCCCCCTGGACTCTGAGAGAGAAGGGAGGCTGCTCAGTGACATGGCAACCCACCCTGCCAGAGACCACCGCCACAGACCATCCTCCTCACTGCCACCAGTGCTGCGGGAAGGTCGCCCCCAAAGAGAGGGACATTGCTTTCTTGTATTTTGTACATTTGGCTTTCCTGTGTTAGGCACCCCCCCACCCACAAATGAAACATCGCCTTCAAGTTGATTTGAACTCCTAAGGACCCCAGAGGACAGAGTGTAGCTGCTGCTGCCAGTTTCTGAGACTCTCGTTCTGGGAGCAGAAAGCCCTGTCGTTTTCCCCAGGGACTTCGTGCTGTGTGTCGTCTGTCTTGAGCACTGTGGCCTCTGTCGCGGGGTCTCTGGGTCTCATGCTGGGGTAGTGTGCCCCTGACACACTTTCATACATAGGTCTAGTGGAGAAAAATCCAATTTTGGAGTTCCACAAGTGTTCCCCTAGCCTGTACAGAAAGCAACGGACTGTGCAATATTGATATGTTAGAGGACAGGACTGTATCTGGGAGAGGGTTTTTTAAAAAAGGCCCCCAAGCGTTCTGCCATTGAGTAGTGTCCACTCCTGGCATCCCCTGGGCTATGGGTGAAGCTGAGTGCCATTGGGTTTCCTTGGCGGTTCTTTTTACAGAAGCAGGTTGCCAGGCCTTTCTTCCCTGGTGCCCCTGGCTGGGTTCACACTGTCCTCCTTTAGGTTTGCCCAGAAGAAAAGGTTCTACGTCCAAGGACTCGGAGATGGAGGCGATGGACACCCTTTCTCGCTAAGAAAGAGGTTTGCAGGACATGTTGCTCTATTTGAGCTTTTGTGTCTAGGGTCATGCAAGCGGTGCACAGTGATTGCAGACACAGCGAGAAAGTTCAGGAAACAGCAACAACAGTGGCAAAGTGGTCAGTTCAAAAGTCGGCCTCCAGAAGTGTCCCACTCTTAGGACTTCTGCGCATTTTCTACTAACAGGGCCAGACTCACACATGCAGGCTTTCAATAAGATTAAATGATGTGGTCTACATTCTACTAGGGGTTAACAGCTGTTTCTCACTTACAGTGTGTCGTGGCATACTCCCACAGCATTAAACCCAGAGACCCGGGTGACAGATCCCACATTGTTCCAGACAGACAGCAGACAGCACAAAGGAACGAGGGGATAAATTATAGGCACCCCCTGGGGACCTCCCCTTGGCAAGGCCCTAGTCACATCTTAGCAACCCAGCGGATGGGGGCAGCGCCGTGTGCTGCCACAGCCCAGAAAGCTCCCTGATCTTTTCTTCCTTACGAGTAAGACTGACAGCAGCGACCCCACGTCCTCTTGGTCTCCCACAAAAGGTTCCCCGAAGAAAGACGTAGCAGCCACCCTGGCCTTCCTTTCCTCTCCATCTGCAAGGGTGACCCTCGGCGTACCCCGCCTCCTCCTGAACCCGCCCCTGTCACTGAGTGCGCACCCACCTCTGCAGAAAGCCCTTTTGCATAAGAAGCTCATTTGGGTCCTGAAGGATGGGATTTTAAAGAATGCACCATGCCCTCTTACCTCACAGTGTCTCAAGGGGAAGCTCGCTTTCTTTTCAATTTGAATGCTCGGTACATTCAGCTAAAGGGAAACGATTCAGCCCTGGGTTGGTTGTGTCGGGGAGTTTTAGGCCGTTTGTTAAGTGCCAACAAGAGGAGCAACTAGAGGCCTAACGGGGTTGGAAACAATATCATGAAATACCCCCGCATCTGGCAACTCAAAGCACCCCTCCCTGCCCAACCAGTAACCGAGGTCTAGTGCCAACTGGTCTTGAGGCCAGAGCTTCTCTTGTTGGGTCAAGGCTGAGCTAGAAACGGCTTTCATTTCCCCACTTTTCAGAGCTCACGCCTGATTCGTTAGTCCCTCTCTTCCTATCTCTTGTTTATGCATATTTCTAGCTTAGAAGAAAAGGGCCATTCTCAATTTGGGTCTCTACCACAGCCTGAAAATCTTGTTCCCCCAGGAGCTTGCCACTCAGTGAAGCAGTGACTTCGGGGTGGCTTCAGGTACAAGGGGTAAAACCACCAGCTCCAGAAAATAGGTAGTCACTTTTGATCATGAGCAAGAGCTTTGCCAAAAGCTTCCTCCCTGACGAGACAACGGGGTTGTGGAACAAGGGAGGAGTGAGGAAAGGGTGAGGGGAAGCTTTTTCTGCATTCATGGGGCACACTGAGCACGGAGCCTGGAGCTCTGACCTCATCAGACTCTCAGGGAAGGGGGAGGAGCTGAGGGACCAGGAAGCAGGTGAGGAGCCAGGGTAAGGTCATTTTTCTCCCAGGCTCAAACCCACACCCATTGCGTTGAGATAATTCCAACTCTCAGAGACCTGATAGGACAGAGCAGAACTGCTCCGTGGGGTTTTGAAGGCTGTAACTTGTATGGAAGCTGACTGCTACATCTTTTTCTGTGAAAGGTTTCAACCACCAACCTTTCTGTTAGCAGCTGAACACTTAACCTTAACCAGGGCTCCAGATTATCCCCTAACCTCACTGCATTGAGTTGATTCTGCCTCATAGTGATCCCATGTGGGTTTTCTAAGACTGTAAATCTTTACAGAAACAGCCTGCCTCCTCTTTTGTCTGAGCAGCAGCTGATGGGTTTGAACTGCTCACCTTGCCTTCCAGAGCCTCCAACTCTTACCCAAGAGCACCCCCCCCCCAAAAAAAAAAAACAATCCTGCCAACGCTTTGGTTTTAGCTCAGTGAGACTCATTTTGGGCTCTGGCCTTCAGAGCCATAAGGTGATATGTTGGTGGTGTTTTAAAGCCTCGTGTATGAGGCCAGTGGTTACAGCAGTGATGGGAAATGGATGCAGAGGTGCACTGGGGAGGACTCTGGGTGGCACGGAGGCACAGAGGCTGACAAAGCCATGACAGTGGGTGCCAATGAAAGGCCCAACTGAACCAGCCACACCCTGACAGCCCAAGCCCAAGCCCAAGGTGCAGGCCAGGCCAGCCCCTTCTCACCCTAGAACAGTGAAGCTGCAGAGGACATAACTTGGGCCACTTCCCCTTCCCTCCACCAAACACCCCGCCCCAATCCTTTAGATGGTCTTTACAAAGGAGCTGAGGAGTGGGAGCCAAAAGAAAACAAATTTTATTTCTGAGAAAGTAACATTAAAAAAGAAAAGGAAAGAAAAAGATTCTGAGGACTTAACTAGAGAGGTTTGGGGGTTTTATTTTATTTTTAACTTTTCTTCATGATTTGGGTGATGTCTACAGAGAAGATTGGCTTTCCATTTAACACTTGACATATGTTTTGTCCTATGATTTTGACGGCAGTCCTGCCATGGAAGAGCAGTCTTCCCACTTCCTCCCGTGTTTACCATTCTGGGCCATCCTTTCTTCCATCCCTTCCTGCCCTCTAAGGATGATGTCTGGGAAAGTGCTGTTTTTTTTTTTTGGGGGGGGGCATCACTGCTCTCTGGAGGTGGAAGTAGGAGGCCCAGCCCCACTGCTGGAATTGAACCTCCGTCCCACTGGGCCGCAGTCCCGCGCACAACCACTACGCCACCGGGGCTCAGCCCGATAGTGCTGTCTTTTTAATCTCATGTGACTGACCATTGTTGGGGTGGGTAGCTGCTTGGTGGTGTTCATTTTAAGGATCTGTCTGCTCTTTGACTGAACATTGAGTCACAAGGCAGAGTCCTCAGGCCTGAAAAGCTTCTGAGGCCCCTTTTCTGACCAGGAAACTTCATATTTTTTTTAGTTTGGGAATCTTCCAACTCTGTGCGGGACCTCCTATCATGCTGCTTCACAGCTGTCAGCAGTGGTCGCTGGGCATTCTCTAGTTCTTCGGGTCTCGGGGTCATGGAAGGGTGGCATGGTCCATTAGTGTGGCAGTCACCCAATCTGGTATCAATTTGAGGATGAAGAGTGTAGGGGTGAAGTCTAGCTTGTCAATCTGGAGATAGCCCGTGAGATCTTTGTGTGGGGATGGCCTTCTCCTGAGAATTTTGGGAAATTGGCTGTATTTCCCCCTGGGAGGTGAGAGACTCCCCCTGGGAGACACTCTACTGACAAGACACAAGGCTGACTCCCTGTGAGGCATCCTGAAGGAGAAGTCACATGGGCCTACCCTGATGGAAGCAGACCTCTGAAGCCGGAAAAGCCATGCAGACACTCCTGCCAGTGCTGAGATGCTTGAGAAGCCACAGAAAGTTCCCTGCCAGCACTGAGATGCTTCTACCACCACTGGATACACAAGACTGCACCCACTGGTCTGTGATTTTCCTGATGTCATCGCATGTTCTTCATTCGTCTGAAGAGGACTTTATACATTGGATTCAGATATATATGCGCTAATATTGGACTTTTGACTTTGAACTGGATTGGGCTGGGATGTTTCCTCAATGTTGAATTGCTCTTGTATATAAATCTTTCCCTTATATGCATATGTATGCTTAGGAATTTGTTTCTCTAGTCTACCTGGACTAACACAATTAGTCCTTTGAACAAACTGTTTCCGGGTAACTTTGCTTTTTCTCCACTCTTCTCTGTTTAAGATGGAGAGAGATTGTAGTTGCCTCTGAGATAGCCATTTGAAAATCTTATGAATCCAGCCCTGACTAACCCAAGGAGGATGGAGAACATTGTGTTTGTGACGCTTGTTAAGCCAACCGACCTTGATGTTGGAGAGACAATGATCCCGAGTCCCCAAGCCCAGGAACTCATTCTCTCAGATGCAAAAGGACAGATATTGTATGGCCCTGCCTCTGTGAGCTGTCTAGAGGAGGACACTGCATCGTTTATGAGTGGATATGAGGTGGAGATGGCAGAGGGAACTGGGAAGTTGTTCTTTAAGGAGTTCTGTTAGTAGGAGGCTTGTATATATTCTTTTCAAAGACTCTGAGATACAGTCATTTCCACTTCTGAAGCTCAATGATCTCACATGATTTCATCCTCTCCAATTGCCCCATCCCCATAAAGGTGGGGGGAGCTTCTTGATTCTGTACTTCTGGACAGAACACTGGTCTTGGGGAGAAGGTCAAAGGGGTTGTGAGGGAAAGGAGGCCAGAGAGAGAAGGAATCCCAATTCCCAGTCCTGGCATGACTGCAGGAGAGCATGAGGGATGGGTGAGAAAACGAATGGCTGTGTACCACCTTCTGGGCTCCCTGTGTGTCCAGAATCAACTCTTTGTAAGACCTCCTTCTGGTTATGAGCTGTCCCTTCATGTTCTTCCAGAAGTTACTAGAAAAAGTAAAAGTTCACATTTCAATTTCTAATGATGAAATGAACGTCGTCATCATTTTCACTGTTATTATACACATGAGCCACCACGGAGGCTATCGGAGGTGCAGTGACTCATATAAAGTTTTGCATGAGGCAGGGAACAGCTGGGGCGAAGCCTCTAGATAGCAAACACTCTGCAGGTCAGGGCAGACAGCCTCCACCCTTGAACGTCAGCAACCTGCCCTTTTCCAGGGCCCTGATCTTGGACTCTCTGAGGATGGGCCTCACCCTTGTTTTCAGTTTGGTTTCTCCACAGGCTCCGAGGTGAGCCTGGGGTATGTTGTCTTGGGGCCCTGAGAGGCAACCTGAACTGTCTCCAGGAGATAATGCTGGAGGCAGGGGAGATTGGATGGCTTGAGAAGTGTTTTGATCCCAGTGGAAAACTTTTGGTTCCCATTGGGCTAGATTTCTTCTGGGCAAAACTGGGCAGAGTTCTGGAAATCCACACCTTGAAAAAAGAGGATTAGTGCATAAACTGGAGTTAAGTTATGAAAGACTGGCCAACCGTGACCTTGGAGACCACCAGTGTATGCCATGTCTCATTCCCCACAGCTCCCATTCATCAGCAGTCTCTGGATGCTTGCAAAGAGCATATTATTCTGTCAGATTGTTGGAGGTTACTCAGGTTTCTGGATGTTACATAGACTGTTTAACTTTAAAAAATATTTGATGAATATAAGATGGCTCACATTATTTAATGTCTTGATTTCAGAATGTCATTTCTGCACAGAGATTTCCTCTTGTCTAGTCTGTGCTAATTCCAGTTGTGCTGTTGTTGTTATATTGTCTTACTATCTTTTTCAGTTTAGTTCCTGCATTGTGTAATAATTTTATTTGGTCCACTGGTGACAGTGAATCACCAGGCAATACGCTTTCAAAGAAATGATATCAAGAAGTAGCCCATCCACCCCCATTATCAGGAGCCTAGAAAATGGCAGATGTTGGAGAGGGTGTGGAGATATTGGGAGGCAGAATGATGGAAATGTAGCTGTTGTAGATGCAGGTTTAGTTGTTTTTCAAAAAGTGAAACATAGCATTGCCATATGATCAACAATTCCTCTCCTGGGTAATTCTTGAAAGAGTTGAAAGCAGAGACTCAAATAGATACTGGATGTTGATGTTCCCTGCAGTGTTACTTACAGAAACCCACAAGTGGACATGACCCAAGTGTCCATCCACAGGTTAATGAATTAACAAAAGGTGCTGTGTCCATCCAGTGAAGTATTATTCAGCCATAAAGAGAAGTGAAGTCCTGATCTAGGCTATAAACTGGATAAAATTTGAAAACATTTCACTACTTCGAAAACATCGGACACAAAAGGACAGATATTGTATGGTCCTACTTATGTGAACTATCTAGAGGAGGAAACTACATAGTTTATTAGTGACTATCAGATGGAGATGGGAGAGGGAACTGAGAAGTTATTTTTTTTTTTAGTGGTTTAAAAATTTTTTTTAAATCATTTTATTGGGCGCTCATACATCGCTTTTCATCACGCATAGTTCAATACATAGTTACATACACTGTGTCAAACACCCCCACTTGCCTGTCCTCGTCAACATTCTCCCAGCATCTGCCTTTCCCCTTGGGCCCCTTTACCCAACCTTTCCCCCCTCCCCTCCAGTCTTCATTACTCTGCAGTCATTATTGCTTTGTCATATCTTACACTGAGTGACATCTCCCCCTGCCCACTCCTCCCTACATCTGTCCTCCAGATAGGAGACAGTCTGCAGGTCCCCATAGCTGGCTTCTTCTCTCCACCCCACCCTCCCTCCACCCATGCAGCAGCTCCACTCCCACTACTGCCCCGGAGGGGTCCATCCACCCCGAGTTCCCTGCGTTTCCAGCTCCCGCCAGTGCACCTCCTCCAGTCCAGCTGGAGCTGCAGGGCAGAGTTGGGACCGTGGTGTTTAGGGGAAGGAAACCTTCAGGAAATCGAGGAAAATTTTATGCTTTATTGCTATCTCACTGCCCCTTGATTGCCCCGTCTCCTCCACATGACTTCCCTGTCAGGGGGTGTCCAATTGCCCACAAGTGGGCTTTGGGTCTCTACCCTGCTCTCCCCCTAATTCTTACTGATTTAATCTTTGTCCTTTGATGTTTGATGTCTGCTCCCTTTGACCCCTCGTGATCACACAAGTGGGTGTGCTTCTTTTTTTGTGGGCTTTGCTGTTTCCGCATTGGGTGGCCACTTGTTCACCTTCTAGCTTTTAAGGTCCTAGATACTTTATTGTTTGGTGACTGGGCACCATCAGTTTCCTCAGCTCTGCCTGCCTCTGCACACGTTTGTACTTAGCAATCATGACAGGATGGTGGGCACTTAACGATATGTTTTTGTTCTTTGATGCCTGATAGGCTGGTTCTTTCCACTCTTCATGGTCGCACAGGCTGGTGTGCTTCCTCTGTGGTAGGCCTTGTTGCACTGTTTCCTCATTCTCAAGCCTTTAAGGCCTCAGGCATTATGTCTTGATAGCCGGGTACCATTAGCCATCTTCACCACTCTTTCTCCTGCCCCCACTTGTCCTCAGTGATCATCTCAGGAAAGTGCACACATAGTAATATTGTTTTTTTTCCTGTTTGATGCCTGAGACCTGATCCTTTTGACTTCTCTCGGCCACACTGGCTGGTGTGCTGCTTCTGTGTGGACTTTGTCTTGGCTAGTTGGCTGTTTATCTTCAGGCTTTGAGCCCCCAGACTGTATATCTTTTGATATCTGGGTGCCATTCGTTTTCTTCACCATATTTGCTTATGCACCTATTTGACGTCAGTGATCATATTGGGCTGGTGAGCATGGTGGCCAGATTCATAGAACAAAGTGTTCTTGCATTGAGGGAGTGACTGGGTGGGGGCTCAAGGTCCAGCTGCTGCCTTAGTATTAAGTCTGTAACTATGTGTTCCTGAATTTATTCCCACCTTTTCATAGATAATTATTTTTACATACATAGATGCCTGTGTTTAGACCTCTACAAGTGCTTTTTGCCTTCTCATTCCTTCCTCTATTTCCTTCTGCCTTCCTCCTGTCCCTCTTTTTGTGGTCAGTCTTCATTTGAGTTTCATAACTTCCTCTCTGTTACATTACACTTACTTTGGCCCTACTAGGCCTCCCCTACTCTCCTCCCCACCGATTGTGGGCCACTGGTTGTTCCTCCCATCCCTGAGTCGGTCCATGTCCCACTCCCCCCACAGTTGTTAGGAACCCTCAGTCCAGTTGTTCTCTCCTCCAGACCATTCAGCCAGGAGTGCTCCCTTCTTGATTTGTTCCTTTTTGGGGACTCAGACTGCCTTGCTTCCCTGCTGTGTGTCCCCTGAAATGTCCTTTGTCGCTGTTTGTAGGAAGACAGTGTGACAGGCCCTGTTGTTGTTTGCCCAGTGTCCCCTGTGGATTAGGTCCCCACAGAAGCATAGTCCTCTGAGCATCGTGGACAGCATGGGAACCGGACCAGCTCTCCTTCTCTTCAAGAAGTTATTCTTTAAGAAGTTCTGAGTTGCTGTTAAGGTTAGGAACAAGAAATTAGAAATTAATTGTCATGGTGGTTGCACAATAGGATGCGTGTCGTTAATGTCACTAAATCATTCATGTAAAAGTGGTTGAAAGGAAAAATTTTTAAATAGTTTGACAATAAAAGAGCACTCTAGGGTTGATTTTGTTGTTAAAGAAAATCAAAATATTATTTTAAGAAATAATTTATAAAAAGCAAACTATTCAAGATGTGTATCAGAGAACTAGACACCTTTCAATTTTCATGTCTTTTATCCTCAAGGTCATTCCCTGGTCCAGCATAACTGGTAGGGTTGGGCCATGACATGCACATTCTGTGATCAAGGAAGAAGAAAGAGGGCTGGCAGTGAGGACGATTTGACCCTATGGACAGCGGGCAGAACCACCACCCAGTCCTGCACAGTTGTTCACATCTTTGAGCTCAGTGTTGCAGCCCCTCTCAACCCATCACATCGAGGACCTTCCTCTTTACCAAGCACGATGCCCTTCTCCTGACAAAGTATGGGAGAGAAAGTCTCTCCATCCTTGCCTCTAAGGAACGTTCTGGCTGTATTTCTTCCAAGATGGCTCTGTCTGCTCTTTTGGCAGGCCATGAGACTTTTTTTTCCCCCAGCAACAAATTGAATAATTAAGACCCTCCACTCATACCCTCCCACACCCCCAAGTCTTTAATCAACTTGACAACAAGTAGTATCTGTCATCGGTAAGTTTACTGTGCCAACCTGACCAGTGAACACATGGGGGATCAACTGAAGGGCAAAGAGATACATGGCTTGGCAAACCTCGCCTTTCTTGTCTCTTGCTCTCTGATGATTGGATCAGTGTGCATCCTCCATAGCTAGTTCTCTGCCTCAACTTTCAAGCTGCACTACCTGTGGGACACCCAACCCCATGGACTGTGTCACTATAATTTGAAGCTTCTTCAAGATCTTCTTTGCCACACTGCTGGTGTATATATCACTTGATCTGGGGACTGTCGGACCCTGTCATCTGGTCGACTGTTGGTGATCTGCCTGGTTGTCTGCTGCCCGTGGCGAGATTTTCTGTATTTCTCTACAGAAGACTCCGTTGCCTGCTTCCTTGACTTGTACCCAGCAGTCCTGTGAGTTGAAGGACTGCCAGTGTATTAACTGTCTCATGGAAGTGAGTTGAACTGAGACGTTTGTACTGCTTTGTAGACCAATTAGCTGTTTATTTCTTATGTTATATCTTTCTATCTCTATAAAAATCCTAAGTGTCCTGGCTTAGTTTCTCTAGAGAACCCTGTCTAACACAGCATCACTGATAAAAAAGATAGAAATTCACCTGATTGATCTCATTTTACTCAAATAGTCTACTCTGAGACGATGACTTTATAAGTGGTCTGTATATCAATACTGTGAATATGGTAGGATGGCAGCCCAATTCTCCCATTATTCAGAACAATGAGTGGCTAGAAAGGCAAAGAGGTGATCAATGGCAAGAAGGAAAGGAAACATTGCTAGCATCACCCTGTGAGCAGTGCTTAAAGCTATCAGGAAAAAGAGTGGTGTTCACTTTTTGCTATTTCATGCCGAAGATCCCTGGTCTCCTTTTAAGGTACCAGAAGCTTGAGAAGCAGATGCTGTCTCTCCACGTTGGAACTGGAACCACGGGGCACTGGAAAAAGCAGAAGGGTCTTGGGAGAGAAGGAGAAATTGCAGAGAAAGAAGAGAGCCCTGACTGTCCTCTGAGATGGAATTTCAGTGGAGTAGTGTGGCATGAAGGGTGAAAGGCATGCTATTCAAGTTCTCTTGGGCACTATGCATGCATAGTCAGACCAGTTCCTAGAAGTCTAACTATGATGACCCACATGAGTCAGAGGAGAACTGTTGCTCCCTGGGGTTTTCCCTAATCAGGTCACAGCCTGGGGTTCCCTTCTTGTGGGTGTGGCCTTCTCATGAGGATTCTGGGACTTCCTCTCTTCCTCCTTGGAGGCTGACATTCTCTCTCTGCTTCAAATTCCTATTGACAAGCTACTTGGAGCCACGCCGATGGCAGGCAGAACTCTGAAGCTTCCATAGCCACTGCATCCATAGGACTTTCCACCCACCATCCTGTGATCAGCATCATTGGATGTGCTGTTTGACTCTGAAGAGGAATTTTTTTTGAAGAGGAATTTTATAGACTAGTATTGGACATATGAGCTTCATCTGGACTGGGTTGGAGTGTTTTCTCGATTCATAATTATTTTTTATATAAAATTCTCTCTCTCACATATATGAATATCAATGAATCTGTTGCCCTAGTAAATCTGGGAAAACATTGATCTTTCTTCTGAAGTGTCTCTGTTTGAACCTGAACCATTAACCTTCTCGTTAGCAGCGGAGCATGTGTTAACCGTTTGCACCACTGGGGGGATCCAGATATCCACCACTCCCTGTTAATGGACTGGGTCAGTCATGGGGCAGAAATAAGGGAATATGGCCCGTGACACTGATCCTGTGGCTGGGGGAGTGGATTCTGAAGCTTGGTTCTTACTTGATTCTTGAGTCTCAAGATCAGAGAGAGTTCTGGTTGTAATGGAAACTTGTGGTAGGAGTTATGGTTTTGACTGTCTTGGGTTGTGGTCTTCAAAAGGCAGAGACACGATAGGGCTGGTGATGCACAGATTTCGAAAGCCTGGGGTACTCTCCTTTCATCTTTCCCCTCCTTTTTTCAAACGTCCATGTTGATCTGGCCCTGATTTTCATGCCCGTGGACACCTCCAGCATGGTGGCGACCTTTAAGGATCTGTGAGAGAAGTCAGTGTCAAACTTACCAAAGGGATTTGAAGGATAAGACTCTTCTTGTAGGACAGCCAGTGGGTCAGGCACATTTGAAGAATTTCCCAGTCACTTCTGTGCCAGTCCTTGGGCAGCCTCTGTTTTCTTTTTAAATTAGGATAATAGCAGAGAGCTCCATGTCATTCTCCTTTCTTCTGCCTCTGCCCAGACTCACCTTTTTTGGCATGGTGTAACTGACTAATGACTCTCCAAACATGCCCACACACTAATTCCTGGAACCAGCAAATGGATGATCTTATAAGACCAAAAGACTTCGCGAATGTGATCACATTTGGGGTCTTAAAATAAGGAGAACAAGCTGGATTATCTAGGTAGGCCCAAAGTGTAATC
Source organism: Nesogale talazaci (assembly GCA_004026705.1). Classification (NCBI taxonomy): domain Eukaryota; kingdom Metazoa; phylum Chordata; class Mammalia; order Afrosoricida; family Tenrecidae; genus Nesogale; species Nesogale talazaci. Next base: position 44,514 of record PVJH01009837.1, on the reverse strand, counting down.
ACATATGTCTTTATAAGGGAGAGACAGGAGATGAGAGAATTGTAGCTGCTGTAATGGAAGAAAGGGCATGGAGGTGATTTGAACAAGGGAGGGTAGGCAGTTATTGAAAGCTAGGGAAGGCAATAGAATGGATACCCTCTAAAAGGAACTAAGCTCTGAACGCAGACTTCTCATCCCCAGCTGTAAGAGAATAAATGTATCTTGGTGTTGTCATGGCACCAATCAAAAAGGAATTCAGAGTTGTTGCACCCTATTTGGATTTAGCAAGAAGAGAGAGCTTTGCTGGAAGAAAGACTGTGGTTGGTTCCCATGATGTAGGGGCCCTGGAAAGGAGGGGGTCTCTCCTCTGGTGACCCCCTTTTTATAGAGTATTGATCTCAAGGATGCTGCAAAAGCAAGTGTGGGAGTGCTTCTTGATAATCAGCTGGGTTCCATTTGATTAAAGTACCATGGTTCCACTAAGTCCCTGCAGAAGACGACAGCAGACGTTGCAGGACAGAAATGTAGATTTTGATCTGTTTGGAAGGGGACTAAGAAACTCCTGGGAAAGCTCTGCTCGGGCAGCAGCCCTACTGCTGTGCCTTGTGCTGAGTGTTCCTTCAAGGGGGGTTAGGGATACGTCTCTTTCCCTCCCCGCTGTTGTCAATGCTGCCTCATAGGGACACTGTAAGGCAAGTCAAGAAGAATTGCTATAAATCCTAGGGATCTTTATTAAGCAGAAATACCCAGACGCTAGCTCTCCATAGCCTCCATCCAGGTCTAGACACGTCTCAAGACACCCCTCTTTCTCTGTGTTGAATGAGAGAGAAAAGAATGAAGCTGTCCAGAATTTCATCTTACACTTACGTTTCACTTACTTTGACTGGATCCACAGTCAATGCTCTGGAAGCTGCAGTCAAGAAAAGAAGCCAAAGGCCTATCAAAAGAGTTAAAGAGCAAAGATGTCACTTCAGAACAAAGGTGCCCCTGACCCCGGCCAGGGTATTTTTCAATTGCTTCCTATGCACGTGACCGGAAAGGAATTGCCATCTTTGAATCATGGCATTAACAAAGAATACTGAAAGCGCCATGGACTGCCAGAAGAGCAAACAAATCTGTCTTGGAAGAAGCATAGTCACAAAGCTCTTTAGAAGGACAAATGGGGGAACTTTGAATTAGAAGCTTGAACATGTTGTCGGCAGGGACCAGCCTCCAGATGCAAAAGGACACCATGCTTGGTTAAGTAGAGGGTCAGCAGATAAAGCAGAAACCCCTTCTCAGACATGGACCGGTGCAAGAGCTATAACCGTGGATTCCAACATAACCATCTGGATGAAGATGCTGTGGTACCTGGCGTGGACCACTCTGTTCCACAGAAGGTCACCATGAGTTGAAACAGACTTGAGCCCCTCCCCTGTCCACTCCCCCCCCCCTCCCAACCACAGCAGCCTTCCCAGGGAAATGCTGTGCTCTCAGACTTAGGCCAGGTCAAGATGGCAGCGCTGGCATCCTCACAGCACTGAGATTGTGCTCATTTTCCATGTCCGTCAAGTTTGTCTGAAAGTGCAAGCTTAGAGATGGAAGGGCTGCAGTTCTCAAGAAGTAGCAGGTGTGTTGCCATGTGGGAGGACCGGTCCTTGGTGCAGCACTCCTGAATTTTTTTCTGCCCAATGTGCAGTTTTCAGTCTTCTTAAAATTTATTCATAGGCTGAGCCCTGGTGGTGTAGTGGTTGTGTGCTGGACTGCAGCACAAAGGGTTGACAGTTTAAATCCAGCAGCTGCTCTCCAGGAACTAGGCTGGGCTTCCTACTCCCACCAGGACAGTGATGCCATGCAAAAAAAATTTATTCATAATAAGCCCCATGATTATCCTGGGTCCTTTGAGATTATCTATCTACTGGTCCTTTTGAGTTGCCACCAACCAACAACACCAAACCATTCACCATTACCTTCTAAGTGGACCTCTCTACCTGGCATTTCCCTAGCTCAGCAGACCCCCTCGGAAGTCATTCTGTTAATGGGACCCATCAAAGTGAAGACGCGTGGATTACTGAAAGAGCTGGTCTTCAGTCATCGACTGAGGGCAGAGATTGTTTAGAGCATACTTGGTTTGGAGTATAGATCTGTTGATAAATGATTGGAACCCAAGTAGCAATACTTCTTACTTAGTCTGTGTTAGTCTGGGTAGACCAGAGGAACAAGTTCATAGACACTCATATGTGCATAAGAAATAGTTTTATATACAAGAGCAATTGAATATTGAGAAAGCATCCCAACCTGGTTCAGATCAAGGTCTTAAGCTCAATATTAGCTCATATGTCTGAAGCCAATCTATAAAATTCTCTTCAGACTCATGTAACACATGCAGTGGTGCTGAATACAGGACAATCACAGGCCAGTGAGTGGACAGTATTGTGGATCCAGCGGTGGTAGAAGCATCTCAGCACTGGCAGGGGCTCCACATGGCTCCTTCAGCTGCAGGGCTTTAGCATAGCTCCACGTGTCTTACCAGCAGCACTGTCTCCCAGGGAGTGAGACTGTATTCTGCCTCCTGCGAGCTATTCATCTCCCTAGTGCCTTCAAATGAGGTCATCAAACTGTGACCTGATTGACAGGTTAAACTCTACTCCTTCACTCACACGACTCTCAAATGAACAGGGTGACTACCACACCCTGTATGTGTATGCTCCACCAGTTTTTAATGGGTATTGTCATTGTTGCTAAATTGCACATATCATAAAATCCCCTTTACAAAGACACCCCTTATCCTTGGGTGTTTCTCAGTGCCTGTTATTCACCTTGGACAAGACATGCTGACCTCTCTGCATTGGCATTACTTTTCCCTCACCCAAACTATCAAGTGCTTACTATCTTATTTTAGAGCTCTGTTCATGTAGAACATCTATTATTTCTACTATGTATTTCTTTGAGATGGCTTATACGAGAGGGGCTCTTAAAAAAGTTCAGGGAGAAATGGGATTAAAAGGTGATGGACTTCTAACCTGCTGGTTCAAGCTCCCTGCTATCATGACCCCAGTCCTGCCTTTCACTGTGGGCTAGACAGGTGCATGTGCACACTTACAGATAAGATACAAGAGCTCACGACACACAGAATCCAGGAATAGGAAAGGGAATGTGACAACAGCAGCTTAGGGGGAAAGTGAGGAGAGAAGGGGGGAGGAGGGGGAACCGATCACAATGATCGACACAGTACCACTCCCTCCTGCCCCAGGGAGACGGACAACAAAAATGGTGGGGGAATGGAGACAGCAGTTGGTGTAAGATATGAAAATAATAATAATTTCTAATTTATCAAGGGGTCATGAAGGTGGTGGTGGGGGGAGAGAGGGCAAAAAGAGGAGTTTATACCAAGGGCACAATAGAAAGTAAATGTTTAGAAAATGATGGCAGCATATGTACAAATGCGTTTGATACAATTAATGTATATATTGTTATAAGAGCTGTAAGAACCCCCAATAAAATTATCTCTTGATTAAAAAAAAAGGACAATGGACTTCTTTCCTGAACCTTCCCCTATCTTGTATTTGTAAACCTGTATATATAGTTTTATAATCTACATGTGTATCTATTCTTATACTAATATGCTCATACAATGTTTATATTGATTGTACTGTTTCACTCAGCATAATGTCTTTAAGATTCATTCATGCTATATCTTGAGAAATCATCATTATTCCTCTGAGAGCATCATCTTCCACTGTGCGGATGTGCCGTAATTTAATGATTTTTTTCATCTCTGGATGGATGCTTAAGTTGTTCCTGTCTTTTTGTTGCTGTGAATAATGTTGAAAGGAAAACATTGTTCTTGTTCAATGCCATTGGAGTTGGTGCCGACCCATAGTGGCCGCTACAAAGAGCACGAAGCACTGCACAGATGTGCACCATCCTCCCCACTGTTCCTGTGCTTGTTTCATCGCTTGTTTCAGTCACAGTGCCAGCTCATCTCCCTGAGGGCCTTGTTCTTTTTTTTTGCAACCCCTCCACTTTCCCAAGTATGGTGTCCTTCTCTAGGAACGGTCTCTCCTTACCTTATGTCCAAAGTATGTCTTGCCATCCTTGCCTCTAAGGCGTGCTCTGGTGCCTCTTCCAACACAGATCAGTGTGTCTTTTTAGCAGTCCATGGTACTTTCAATATTCTTCTCCAGGACTACAGTTCAGTCATGAACATATGTCTATTTGTGCTCCTCTAGTACATCCTTAAGGGACATGGGTAGGAATCAGGCTGCTGGATGCTAGAGTCATTGTATTTCTAGCTTTTTGAAGAAACAGCATACTATTTTCCATAGTGGAAGTTTATGATCCCATGAGCACTGAAGTAGAGATCTAACTTCCCACCACCTCTGCAGCATTAGTTGTTGTCTGTTTTGTTTTGATCAATGGAAGGTAAGAAAGAAGGAAGGTGCTAGAGGCCCTGTCTCCCTCCCTCCCCCCTGCCCCCCCACCATGCCAAGTCCCACTGGAACCGTTACAAAGCCAGGTCATGTCATTATCTGTGCTGTGGTCTTAAAGCAAGACTCCTTGATCACCACTGAAAGTCAATTCCCGCTCAGTTGATACTGCCTCCGAGTGACCCATGTGCCACAGAGGAGAGCTGTGCTCCCTGAGGTCTTCAATGGCTGACCTTGGGGAGGGAGATTGCCAAGCCTTTTTTTCTTCAGTGTCTCTGGGTGAACTGGAACCTCACACACATTAGGGGTTTGGCTTCCCTGAGGGAGTCCCTTTAAACTATGAGTATATTGTCAGCTGTCCTTGAGTGGATCCCAGACCCATGGTGACCCTACAGCGATCAGACTATGGACATGCACTCAAGAAAATCAATTGTGTTATAATGCTTTCACCAGAGGCACAACCTACATTCAAATGCCCCTGATTTTCTTCACAATGTCCTTTCATCATCACAATGTCCTTCACAATGACTTTCGTTGTTGTGCTTTTAAAATCCAGGATCCCACCAAGGACAGCTCATCACCTTTATTTTCTAATAATTTCTTTAATCATGAATGCACTCATCACCGTGGAGTATACGATTCATGAGAGCTCACGGCCTACCAATGCTGCACCGAAAGATGTCTGAGAGGGGCTGAGAGGGACAGTTCTGAATCCCCCCAATTTTTATTTAAAGTTTTATTTTAAATTGTCTACCTTGTCTTGAGAACCCCTCTAGGAGATCTTACCACCCTGGCACCTCGTCACCCCCCAACCAGCCCCACTCCCCACTCCACTCCCATGGTCAACACACACACACACACACACGTTTGGCCCATTCTGGCCAAAGACAGTACCTTATTTCCAGGAAACTTATTACTTAAGAGGAGAACCAGTGACAGAATTGGGACGAGTGAGGGTCCTTCCTAGGGGCTGATGGATGTCAGCCCCAGAAAAGGACTGGGCGGGTGCCAGGCTAATTCCCTAGCTGCCTATGGAAAGCTTGCTGGTTCTAAGTCCCAGCTGCTCCACAGGAGAAAAGACCAGGCCGTCTGCTCCTGTAAGGATTTGAGCCCAGGGAGTCTCCCAGAACAGTTCTGCCTGGACATATAGGGTCAACATGGGTCAAACAGCCAGCAACAACAGAAAAGGAAGTCCTCTTTCCATGGGAGTGCAGGGTGGACAGCAGCTATTTCCACAGCCATTAAAGGGAGCCTGCTATGTAGGAGAGGATAAAACTGACAGCCTGAGGCAGTCCACGCTGAGAACTGGAGATCTTGCATGTAAGAATCCTGATGGTCTTGTTGGGGCACTTGTATCCAGCCTTACCTGTTGTTCAGATTCAGTAATAAACATCTCAGGTATGTAGATGATGGACAGTCATTTTGATTAAATAGTTTGGTTATCTTTATGCCCCCTGGGACCTGACTAATCGGGTGACTTATCCATCTGCTAGATGAGAAAGGCAATAGTACATGCTCCTTCATCTAATGATAGAGATGCTCTTCCAAATCAGGCCTGTTCCCCTTCCGTAATTCCCTTCATGTAGCCTGGCACCTTTTTTTGCAGGGAGGTGGGGGGAATTCCATTGTCTCAGGACTTCTGGGAACCATTACTAAATATAAAATCAATTGGAAATCACGCAACTATAAGGAATCATATTCAAGAGAGGAAACTTGACAGGAAATTCCAATTTTAGTGGAACATTTTGTATTTAAATGCGAGTTCCCATTTATAATCACTTCCTTGGGTATTCCTGTCCTTCCAAGTATTTTAAGACAACTTCATAAGTGGTCCTCCAATATGAAGGGACTTCAAAAAGTTCCTGGAAGGATAGAATGAAAGGATCATGGAATCACCCTGGACCCTTTCCCACTCCACGTCAGCAGCTGGGCTTTCCTCACAGCCTGTCCTCCCCCTCGTATTCAAAGGGTAGGTAGTATTGGTGAAACAGAACTGCAGAGACAAGTCCATGGGTTTGACAGAGCCAGGGGCTGTTTCAATTGTTATCCTAATACGTACCACAGAGACTGAATTGGGGTAAATACTAGAGAGTGTATAGTCCCACTAACCTGTGGTATGCCAAGGGCACACAAGTGAATGTGAATGGGTCTTACACCCCAACCCCATCACATTATAAATACCTCCTCCTTAAAGTAAGCATGGGGTTTGGTTCTCATGACCTGGTCCTCAAGTGGTTCTGACATAATTTGAATATCTCAGTTAAGAGTTTTTATCATCATTGTCATCACTCATGATTATTGGGAGTCATAAGCATGACCACCTGAGAATTATAGCATCAGCAGATTGTGTAGCACATATTGGTAACCGTAAGATGTACGAAAGCAGAATACAAATGTGGCCAGAAGGTTCTGTGTGCCATCGGTTGTCACTCGAGTACTTTGCAAGTCGCTGACTACCTGTAATTCCATTTTGGGACTTTTGTAGAAAGAGGCAGGAAAAGAAAGAGACGGAGAATGAGAGCACTAGCAGACTACTTTTTTTTTTTTTTTTTTTTTTTTTTTAGGGTATGATTGAATGAATAGCGAAAGCTTATGGTTGTTGCTGTTTATGTTAGGTGCCATTGAGTTGATTCCAACTCACAGAAACCATATGCACAAAAGAATGAAATACTGCTGTGTGGGCCAGACCCAGACCAGGTTGGACCAGGTGGCCTCTTGTTCCAGCCTCCTCTTCCTGCCTCTCCGGGGCCAGGTACCCCTTGTCCCAGAACAGTTCTGAGTGGGCCTCTCAAGAACATGGATCATCTGCTAAGCTTCAAAGCATGTGAATGTCAAAGCACCTGCCTTCAACGTTTCCCATAACTTACCTCACTAGGCAGAACACAAGCCCCCCTCTCCATGGCATTGTTTCTTAGCAACTGCAGCACCAGAAACCTCTTTTCCCCTTTCCAATCCTTCTTCCTTTAGCTCAAACCATATATATATATATATATATATATATATATATATATATATATATATATACCACCATCCCAGTACCAGCTGCGATTCCCCTGTGGGGGTCATGTGTTTATGTTAATTTTATGATTGAGATGTACGGGTAGGGTCTAGCCTGTTAATCTGGAGAGAGCCATTGAGTAGTCAATGAGGCCTCCGCGTGGGCATGACTTTCTCCTGAGACTTCTGGGAAATCTTGTGATATTTCCCTCATGGAGATGAAAAGCTATCTCCCTAGTTGTTGGGAGTTTAGTCTCAGAGACAATGAACTATGGACAAGACAAGATGGCAGCATCCAAGGAGCTGGGGGAGTCAGAGAAGAAGCCACACGGCCTTACCCTGATGGAGCCAGACCTCTGAAGCTGGAGAAGCCACATGGAGACCCCTGCCAGCGCTGAGTTGCTTCTGCCACCACTGGATGCTGTTGATGGACCCTGAGACCTGGAAGCCCTGAGTCATGGAGACAGCCCTGCAGCGCCGGAACTCTGTACCCACTGGCCTGTGACTTCGTGAGTTGGAAGGAGACTTTATAGACTGATATCAGGCATATGGGCTAATATCGGACTTATGACTTTGAGCTGGACTGGCCTGGGATGCTTTCTCAATGTCCCATTCCTCTTGTATACAAACCTTTTCTTTATATTCATATGTGTGTCCATGAATTTGTTTCTCTAGACTAATACATCCTCTAACCTACCCTCTAGGTTGCGGAAACCCACCCAGAAGCTTAGGATGCTTCTTCCCACCTCTCTGCTCTCCCTTCCTCTCCTGAGAATTCTTTTCCTCTCATGAAGCCACCTTTTCCTTCATGTCTCTGTGTGAACTCTCCCTCAGTTTACCTCTCAACTATCACATCCGGCTCTCTCCTCACCATTGTTCCTGTGCCTGAGTCCATGGGGGCAGCCATGGTGTCCATTCATCTCACTGCCCCTCCACTTTTCCAAGTGTGATGTCCTTCTCCGGGGACTCGTGTCTCCTGACAACAGATCCAAAAAATGTAAGACAAAGCCTTGCCATCCTTGCCTCTAAGGAGCACTCTCACTGTCCTTCTTCAAAGACAGATCAGTTTATCCTTTTAGTTGTCCATGGTACTTTCCATATTCAAATGCCTTGATGCTTCTTCTGTCTTCTTTATTCGATATCCAACTTTCACATGCATATGAGGCAATTGAAAATACGATGGCTTGAATCAGGCACACCTTAGTCCTCAAAGTAACTTTTTTGCTTTTTAATGGTCTTAAGAGGTCTTATGCAGTAGATTTACCCAATGTAACTCATCTTTGATCTCTTGGCTGTCTGCTGCCACTGTGCACTGATTGTGGCTCCAACGAAGACAAAATCCTTGACCATTTCAATCTTTTCCCATTTATCATGATGTTACTGATTGGCTGATTTATGAGGGTATTGGTCTACTTTAAATTGATTTGTAATCTATACTGATGGCTGTCATTCTTTATATTCATCAGCAAATGCTTCAAATCCTCATTTTCAGAAAGCTGAGTTTTGTCATCTGCGTATCAGAGGTTGTTAATGAGACTTCTCCAATTCTGAGAAGTCACATTCTTTTTCATATATTCCAGTTCCTCTGATGATGCTCAGTATAAGGATTGAATAAGTATGGGGAAGGATACAGTCCCAACACACACTTTTCCTGATTTTACACCAGGCAGTCTGTTCTTGTTCTGTTCACACAATTGCCTTATGTACAAGTTCTACAGAAGCACAATGAAATATTCTGAAATTCCCATACTTCTCATAGTTTGTCATGATCCACACAGTTGAATGCCTTGGCGCAGGCAATAAAACACAAATAAATATCTTTCTAGTGTTCTCTGTTTTGAGCCAAGATCCATCTGACTCCACCAATGCTATCCCTTGTTCCATGTCCTCTTCCAAATCTGATATGAACCTCTAGTAGCACCCTGTTAATGTACTGCTACAACTGTGGTTGCATGACGTTCAAGAAATTTTACTTGCATGTGATATCACTTATATTGTTCTATAATTTGAGCATTGTATTTAGTCACCTTTCTTTGGAATGGGCACAAATATGGATCTCTTCTAATCATTTGGTCAACCGTCTTCCAAATTTCCTGGCATAGATGAATAAGTGCTTTCAGGGCTTCATCAACTTGTTGAAATAGTGCAATTGATATCTCATCAAGTCCTGGACCCTTGTTTTTGGCTCAAGCTTTCAGTATGGCTTGCTTCTCTTCCTTTATCTTCATTGGTTCTTGCTCATGTGCTACCTCTTGAAATGATATAATGTAGATGTTATTTCTTGATACAGTAGCTATGTATTCTTTTCATTGTTGATGCTTCCTGAATCATTCAATATTTTGCTCAGAGAATCTTTAATATTATAACTTAAGGTTGAATTTTTCTTCAGTTCTTTCAGTTTTCAGATATTCTGAATGTTTTCTTCCTTTTTTTTTTCTAATTGTAGGCCTTTTCACATTTCGTTACAATAGTTGACTTTGTCTTTTTGAGCACTCCTTTGAAGTTTTCTATTCAGCCCTTTGGCTTAATCATTTCTTCCACTGATTTCACTACTCTATGATTAAGAGCAAGTTTCAGAATCTCTTCAGACACCCACTTTGATCTTTTCTGTCTTTTAAATGACATTTTGCTTTTTTTTTTAAAAAAAATTGAATGATGGTTTTGATGTTCTCTCATAGTTAATCAGATCTTTTAACATCTGTTCTGAATGTATCAAATATGTTTTTGAAATTTCAGTGTATTTGGCTTTAATTTTCTTTAGGCTTAATCTGAATTTACCTATGAGGATTTAATAGTCAGTTACATAGTCAGCCCCTGACCAACTGTTAGCTGCTGATATTGAGCTTTACCATTGTCTATTCCCATAGATATAGTCAATTTGATTTCTTTGTATTCCATCTGGAGAAGTCCTTGTGCACACTACTTTTTGTGTTGTTGAAAATGGGAATTTGCAATGAAGAAGTTGCTGGTCTTGAAAAATTCTGTCATGCAATCTCCAGCTTCATTTCTTTCACTAAGTTCATATTTTCCAACTATGGTTCTTTCCTTTTTGTTTCCAAGTTTTGCATTCCAATCACCAATATTCATTAATGCATCTTGATTGCATGTTTGATCAATTTCTGTCTGAAGTCATTGGTAGAATTTTTCAATTTCTTCAACACTAGCTTTCATGGTTGGTGCATAAATTTGAATAATAGTATCAATTGTACTTCCTTGATGGTGGCTAGATATGGTCTTTTTTGTTGTTGTTTTTTTTTTTTGTGGGCATCACTGTCTCTGGTGGTCGTGGGTGCTACCCAGTGCCATTCCTGAGAGCCGACGCTGGATTTGAACCGCCAAGCCCATGGGCTGCAGTTCTGCACTAAACCACTTACGCCACCGGGGCTCCGCCCTCGATATGGTCTTATCACAGACAGCATTATTTTTCTTGGTGGATTTTGCAATGTTCTTTTTGACAATGAATGCCATATCCTGTCTCTTGATTGTGTTAGTTTCAGCATAATAAATCACGTGATTTTCTACTTCAAAATGGCCAGTGGCAGTTAATTTCTGTTCACTAATGCACAGGATATCGATCTTTAGGTGTTCTGTTTCATTTTTGACCACTTCCAATTTCCCTGGATTCATACTACGCACATTCCAAGTTCTGATCTCTAGCAGATTTGTGCAGTTGTTTTTCTCTACCTTGAGTCATGCCTCATCAGGAAATACAGATCCCAAAACCTCCACGCCCAATTCATGTCAACATGATTGACTCCACTTGGAAAAAGCGACTCTTCATCATCATATTTCGAGTCTCTGACCTGAGAGGCTCATTCTCTGGCAACATCTCTGGCAATGTTCTGCTTCCATTCATCAGGCCTTCAATCTCAGACAGTACTTTTTCCCCTGACAAATGGCTGTGATTTTTAAAAATCATTTTAGTGGAGGCTCATACAACTCCCATCACAGTCCATCCATCCATCCATCCATTGTATGCAAAGCGCATTCGTACACTTGTTGTCATCATCATTCTCAAAACATTTTCTTCCCACTTAAGCCCTTTGGCATGTTCCTCATATTCCCCCTCCACCCCTGTTCCCCCTTCCCCCACGAACCTTTGATAATTTATAAATTATTATTATTTTGTCATATCCTACACTATCCAATGTCTCCCTTCACCCACTTCCCAGTTGTCCATACCCCAGGGAGGAGGCCGTATGTAGATGCTTGTAATCAGTTCCCCCTTTCTACTCCACCTTCCCTCCACTCTCCTGTTATCGCCACTCTCACCACTGGTATTGCACAGTATTTTGAAGGGGTTACAACCTCTAGGTTCCTGACTCTAAGGCTCCTCTGAAATCTTCAGACGCAGTGCCTGGGGGCTCCTGTATCCATGAAAAATGTGAAAGGTCCAAGGACTCCACATCAATGTCAGCTCCCTTGTTCTCACCTTGTCTGACAGTGGATTTTACTGGAGACTGTCCATATTTGCATGGTACTGTTTTAGGAGAATCCAGCTTGTTCTTTTGTTGTAATAGCTCTACCACGAAGCAACAATTCTTTCCCAGTGTACTGACTTCTAGGTAAGGCCCCAGATGTCCCAGAAATCAATGTAATTCCTGTTGTCCCCATGACCCTGCGCTGTCCTCCCCAGGTGAATAGTCAGCCTGGCATGGGGTAGGGGCTTGCATTCCTAACGGTTCACAGTACTCATTTGTATTAGTCCAGGTAGACTACAGAAACAAATTCATAGACACGCATACGTGTATAAGAGAGAACTTTATATAGAAAAACAATTGAATGTTGAGAAAACATCCCATCCTAGTCCAGATCAAGTCCCCAAGTCCAACATTAGCCCATATATTCTATATCAATCCTCAGACTCATGCAGCACATGCAGTGACACTGAATGCAGGAAGATCACCGGTCAGTGGGTGGAAAGTCTTGTGGATCCAGCAACGATATAAGCATCTCAGTGCTGGCAGGTTTCTCCATGGATCCTTGGGCTCAGTGCACTGGCATTGGTCCATGTCTTTTGTCAGCTGTAATGTCTCTCAGGGAGTGAGTGAGTGCCCTGCCTCCAGTCAACTATTTATCATCTTAGTGCCTGCAAATGAGGTCATCAAGCTGCAACCTGATGGACATGCTGAGCTCTACCCCTTCACTCTTCCGTTCTCAAACTGACAACAGATTATGTAACTACCACACCATCGTACCCTCCTCCCCACCCTCCGTCATCTCTTTGAGCCCACTCCTATGAAGGCGTCTTAAAAGCCACTCTGTGTCCCTGGCTGTGAATGGTGCATGCAGAGGAGAGTCAAGGAGAAAAGGAATCAAACCTGTCAGAATGCCTGTCTGTGCAGATTCCTAGGCCACCAGATGGTGGGGCCGTCACACATCTGGTAGTTCCAACCATGGATTTCCATGCTAACAGAAATTAGAAGAAGATGAATCCTAAAAGGCATATCCTTGTACTCACAGGATATTTCCATTTGTTCCAGTGACCTGAAGAGTGAAACACACTTGGTCACTTCATGCCTGAAGTGATCTGTTGAGGAAGACGTGCTTGTGGGCCATCGTGAGCAAAGCTTTGTGTCAGCCGGATAGAAACGGCGAAGGAGAACCAAGAGTGTGCAAATTTAACAGGAAGAATACAATCACAGTTCACTACTCATTCTTTTTTTTTTTTTTTAGGGCATCACTGCCCTGGTGGTGGGAGTAAGAGGCCCATCCTTTGCCCCTGTGGAGCTGGAATTGAACCTCCATCCCAGTGGGCTGCAGTCCCGCGCACAATCACTACGCCACCGGGGCTCAGCCCCCACTACTAATTCTTTTATTTTTCTGAGCAAACATATGTGTGGGAGTCCCTGGTGGGTTCAAACAATTATAGTGCTCACTGCCAATCAAGAGGTTGGCGATCTACCCAGACAATAGGATGAGCTGGGAGACCCAAAAGAAAGGCCTGGTGATTTTTCTTTTCTTTTTTTCTGAGAGGTTTATCTGTTCTTGATTCCCTGTGTTTCCAGTTCTTCTCTGTTCAAGTGTACACCCTTTCGTCCAGCTGGATTTTATTGTTTTTGTGGGCATCACTGCCTCTGGTGCTCGTGAGCACTACCCAGTGCAGCTCCTGAGAGCCGCTGCTGGATTTGAACTGCCAAGCCTGCGGCTTGCAGTCCCGCACTCAACCACTTACGCCACCCGGGCTAGCCCTCCTGGTGATTTTTTGGAAATAGATTTTTTTAAAAAGTATATCACCAGGTCATTCTTTCCAAAGATCACAGCCATGAAAAGACTAAGAAGCACAGGTGTGCTCTGGCGCCCAGGAATTGGAGTTGATGCGATGATGGTAACTGGTTTAGGACACGTTGGCCTCAGTGACAGGTGTGTCTGGGTGCTGTGTGTCCAGTGTGACAGAGTGAGGAGAACTGAAATCAGGGAGGCCTTTTAGGAGACGTAATCTTCCCCCCGAGGAGTGGCTGGCTGCTGCAGGTTTCCAAGTGGACTCTGCAGTCAGCAGCCCAATGCATCACCCACTAGGGAGTCTGGAACAGAGACATCTCAGTCACTTTGACAAGTGTCCTTGTCAGCTTGGTTACTAAGAGGCAACCCCAAGGGAAGGCCGTGAATCCCTCAAAGGCAGGGCCATAAGAGAGAACTATTTCCACAGGTGCATATTAATCAAGCCATTGGTCATCAATTTGATTCGTATTCATATTGACCTACTAGAGTAGAATTGTGCCATAGGTTCCCCCATCCAAATAATTTTATTGGGGGCTCTTACAGCTCTTATAACATTCCATACATCATTTGCATCAAGCATATTTATACACATGTTGCCATCTTCATTTCCAAATATTTTCTACTTGAGCCCTTGGTATAAGCTCCTCTTTCCCTCCTTTTTTTAAAAAATAAATCATTTTATTGGGGGCTCATACAACTTGCATCACGATCCATACATACATCAATTGTTTTGTTTGCAGGCCACATTCACACACTTGTTGCCATCATAACTCTCAAAACATCCTCCCTTCACTTAGGCCCCAGTACCAGCTCCCCATGTTTCCCCTCCCTCCCCCCTCCTCCAGACATATGTTTAAAAAAAGTTTTATTGACATAGAATTCACAAATCGTATGTTTCTGTAGTTCAATCATATTAATAAGAGTTGGAAAATGATCCCCACAATGGATATTAGAACATTTTCTACCTTCTTGTACTCATTGCTATAAATTCTCCATTGCTCCCCAACCTCTCTTGCCATACCCCCAAGGAACCATTGATCCAATGATTGTCTCTGTGGGTTTTCCTATCCCAGATTTCATAGAGAAAATAATAATAATAATGATAAAAGTAATGGAAAAAACCCTACTAACAACAATAACAAATAAAACAGAGGAAAACCTCAATTGAAAGAGAAGCAGAAATCATTAGAAACTTGAACAAATTAAAATTGGGTCAAGAGGAAGATAAAAGGATAAAAGTGTTAAATTTTAACCTAATTGCATCTGCAAGAATCCACTTCCCAATATACTCTGCATAATAGCAAGATTATCCTCATCCCTAGTCTAAGGTCAATGGGGATTCAGCAGAGGCTTAATCTACATGTATTTCCCCTTCACTTTTTTTTTTTGAAAGAAGTGAAACACCTGTGGAACAGGTCCACAGACAAGATATTTAACCTAATTATATCTGCAGTGATACAATTTTTGCAGTGCTCTCTGTCTGTTAACCAGGCTATTCACATCCCTGACTATGGTCACAGGGGATTCACCAGAGGGATCATCCAAAGGTGGACCCTGTAAATGCATCTGGGGCCTCCATCTATACCCACGGCCTTCTGCAAACCAGGCATCCACAATCTATGATACCCTTCCCTTCTTCAGATTTGGACTTTATCATTTACAATCCCTGGATCACACAGGAGTCCCACAGGATTTTGTCACATCTTTCTTCCAGGGATCTGCCTGTGAATTTGAACCGCAGCCTTTATGGTTAGCGGCAGAGTGCTTGCCCACAGCACCACCAAGTCCTTAAGAGTTACTAGGTATGATCTCTAAAGCTGCTGGATCATAGAATTGTAAAACACTCACTTGAGGAAGAAATAGACCCAGAGAGGTTAGATAATATGCCCAAGGTCATACAGCTAGCTAGTAGCAGGAAAACAATTAGAATTTGAGTATCTAGCTGTTCAGTTCACCTTTTATTGAGCCATCTGGAATGCTGTCCACCAAGAACATCAAACATAATGAATCAAGGAAGATAAGGAATGATAAGGTCTGTGTATATATATATATATCACATAAATGCACACAGACCCGTGAATAAGGTGGCACAGCACCTCTGTCTTCTCCAGCACAGCCACAGCCATCTGGAGTGTCACTGGCTGTTCTTGAATGACTCGGGGACAGCTGCCCAGCTTTGGGACACATGCGAGGAACAGGAACACTTAATCCTCAGTAAGGGACGGTTACAGGAAAAGGGTTGGCCACCAGTTCAGCTTTGTAGGGAGATTTTTAGTGTCACTGCCTCTTTCTTCACATGTTTGCAAGAAAGGCAGGAATGAGAAGGCTGAAGAGGAAGCACGACGTTAGGCCAAGGAGGAATTGAAAGTGCATTGAAAGGCTGGGCTGAGGGCTTGACACCAAGACAAATGCTCAGGACATTATGAAGACCCTTTAAATAGCCTTCTCACAAGTGGACACTGTAACAGAGAGAAGCTGCCCATGTGCCAGGAGTGAAATAAATAAGAACAGGCGTCAGATGTTCAAAGCTGGAGGGGCCTAGAGGACCAGGTGCCCCGCAAACAGAAAAGTGCGTCCTTGGTTTCTATTGGTAAGCCCTGTTCTGTTAGATGGCGCCTAAAGAACTGCTCACATCTCAAGAGCTAGTGTCTGCTTGAGGACCTCGCTATGGCAAATGTGAAAATTCAGCTTCACCGCTGAGCCAGTGCAGCCCCGGAGCCCCCACCAGTTCATAGGAAGCGTCTGCTTTCTGAAAGTGTCCTCATGGGCTTCGCTGTATCTGCTTAATTTGAGTCGTCAGCATGTTTCCCTTGAACCTGAAACCAAACCAACCAAACAGTGGGTGTCATTAAATAATTGAAATATTTCACCTATAAAAGGCAACCCTTGACCCCTGGGAAAAAACTGCACTAATTGGCAGTCTCCCCAACCTTGCTGCCCTCACTCTGCCAGTTGCACAAGTGGGCCTAAAGCAAGGGCAAACACACAAGGGAAGGTCAAGTCTGGCCTCCGATTAGACATTAAGCCCCAGACAATCATTAAACGTCTTGAACTCCATGGCTTTAGTCCAGGCGAGCAAGGAGGTCAAGCAAGCTACGCTGGGAATAGAGGGCACACGCTTTTGTTTTCTGCGTCAGTGTGCCATGAAGATTGCTTCAAGATTAATGCTTGATTTGGGATCTTAACTATTTCATGCCTCTGTTTTTTCACACCCCCACCAAACCAAACTCACTGCTGCAGAGTTGATGCCGACTCTTAGTGATGCTGCCAGACAGAGCAGGACTGCACTGTCGGTTCCAGAGCTGTGCATCTTTACAGAAACAGGCAGTCACATTGTTCTGTAGCAGAGTGTCTGGCACTGTGGTTCCCTACCTGTGGGTCAGGACCCCTTTGGGGGTTGAATGACCCTTTCATAGAGGTTGCCTGATTCATAACAGTAGCAGATTTGCAATTATGAAGTAGAAACAAAAATAATTTTATGGCTGAGGGTTACCACAACATGAGGAACTGTATTAAAGGGTCACGCCATTGAGAACCATTGGACCACTGTGTAACCAGGGTTTCTGTCTTCAAATGTAAACCAGACATTAATCTGCAAGGGCAGAATAGCTCCCCTTTACATTAATGTGAATCGTATGAACACTTCTATTTGCAGGGTAAAGCAGAAGGGTCCAGAATTCAAGCTCAAAAGAAGTGTGGTCCAATAAAAGTACAATCTGAGTCCAAGAGTGGGGCACATAAGGAGTCCAATTCTCTAATCGCTACCTGAAAAAGACACAGGAGAATTTAATTTTAGAATTAAATTAAAATTTTAGAACATACCCAGGAGATTATTTCTACAAGCAAGTGCATGTAATATAGTGAATTATTTCACATTCCTTCTTTCCTGCTAAGTAGTCAAACTCTAATGTGTGCTTTAGAGTTGGAGCACCTCTCAATTCAGACTAACCATATTCCAAGTGCTCAATAGCTTTTTATGGCTGGGCAAGGTCAGATGAGAATCAAACTGAGTTGACTCTAGAGCTGCCTGATCTTGAGACAGTCACCTAAGCATGTTGTATCTCCGTGTTACCTCGGAGTCATTGTGAAGATGACCTGTGTAAATATACTGACCACCCTTGTGCAGTGCCTGGGATAGATTTGACTAAGCCTTTGTCAACTATGAACAGGGATTATTATTATTAACAGCGATTGTGATTGCTGTTGTCGAGAGGTGCTGTCAAGTCTTTCAGAACAGAACATGGGCCCTTCACCATCCTCCCCATCCTCACTGTGATTGAAACCATTGTGGCAGTCACTGCATCCATCGGTTTGACCTCTTGGTCTATGCGTGGGTTCTGCATGAGCTCAGTGATGTGCTCTGGAATAGCCACCCTTCACAATATATTTTTTTTTAATTCTTCGTTTTGATCCACACAGTTGAAAGCTTTTGTACAGTCAATGTAACACAGATAACGCCTTTCTGACACATTCCTTGTTCCATATTGTCTTCTGAATCTGACGTGTTGGCCTTGAAGTCATGGTCAAAAAACATTTCAAGATCACTGCTGAAGTATAACCCTGTCAATGAGGGATAATATTCATATGCCTTAAACAGTTAATGAAACTATTAATCAGATTTATGTGTCAATCACAAATTCCAAAGATGGAGAAATTGAAAATTCTTGACAATTTCTACAATCTGAAATTGATGAAATGTTCAATCATGGTAATCATTATTTTTATCTTTGAGAAAAATCACACAGGGTGAAATTATAAGCTTTTCTAGAAAATGTGGTAGCATCAAATCAAGTGAAATAGAATTGCTAGAGTTTAGGTTTAAAATTTTTTTTCTTTGATTTTTTTGCTAGTTATTTAGCAGCCCAAACTAGAAAAACATAGTTGAAATACTTCATTCTGTAATTTCATTGAACAGTAATTTTTTAAAGGTAGTATGACCTTTCTCCTACCATTATGGCAAAGCAAGGCAAGAATAGTTCTAACTAGTTACCTATCAACTTTTACTGAACTTTGTAAAAACTGTTCAAAGAATTGTAATAGTTTTGTGTGATTAAGCAAGTGCAAAATTGAGGCTTTGAGGAGCTGAATTCAGATTCTTCAACTTTTTTTGGGGGGGGGGCATCACTTCCCTCTGGTGGTCGTGGAAGCTACCCAGCCTTGCTCCTGGAGAGCTGCTGCTGAATTTGAACCACCAAGCCGCAGTCCCGCACTCAACCACTACGCCACCAGGACTCAGCCCCTTTTCAACTTTTAAAATAATAAAATCTTCAGTTTTTAACTGGGAATCCTTGACATGCTTCTCAGAGTGGTTTGGTGACTGTCACAAGTCTGGGGGTTTCATTTTGGTGCTTTGAGTTCTGACATAGCAAATGGTATGTTTAATAAATGCCAATTTTCTATCTATATATAAAAAGAAACAAGGATATTTGCTATGTGACCATAAGGATCAGTAATAGGAGTGTTCTCTCTTTTTAGCATTGAAATCAATCAACCAAACAAGGAACATTGGCCAATTCACCACTTACCAAATGTACAGATCAGCGATGTCAGTTTCATGTTCATGTTGTGCAACCATTCCCTATCGCCGAGCAGTCAGTGCTAACTCCTAGTCATCTGTCGGATCCATGGGGTCTCCCAGGCTATCAGCTTGACGTGGGTGGACTGCCACATGCTTCCCCTGCAAGTGGCTAGTGGGTTGGAACACACTGACCTTTGGGACAGCAGCTGGGTGACCAAGCAGTCACAGCAGTGTGACCAAGACTCTGCCTATCACTATACTGATTGCCCAAATTCCCATAATCTTTGCATTTCTTCTTAATGTCTTCTTTGGTGCTTGCAAATGAGCAGAAGAGCAGTGTGTAATACTTGACCAAGCCAAGTTTTCAGGGTTTATCCTGCCAAAATCAGGCTACACGAATGTCACATGCTACACAGAGTCGGCAACTGGTATCTTGTGTCCATTCTACCCTCACTCTTAATCATGGCAATGACACCAAGCATCTCAATGACATTTACCCCCACATGCTGGGACCCTGAATGCCATCCACATGTATCCTTGCAAAGTATGCTTGCCTCTTTCATTCCATGTGGGGCTAGAGGAACGTGTTTGGAAGAGCACAGGGGAATATCCCCGGCTAGAGCTTGACGGGACCACTCGCTTGCTGTGTGACCCAGGCAGTGACTTAGTCTCTCTGGGTCTCAGTGTCCTGGTTTACAAAGTGAGTAGTGAGACCAGAGGGCCACTGAAGGAGTCTGAAAACCTCCTCGTGATGGTAGACAGGGCATGTTTAGGATTCCTGTTGGAAGTACAGAATGGTTACGTGATGAGCTTACTTTCTAGACTTACTCAGTTGCTCACAGAACTGGATTGAATTTACATGTGTGGACATTGAAGTGCTTTGTGCTTTCTGTTATCTTGATAGAAAAAAAATAAATAAGGGGGATTTCTGCCAAACGCTCCTTTGGAAACAAAACTTAAATGATTTCACTGCATAGAGATGTACCCAACCAAGGGATCGCACAAATGTCAACTCTGTGGGAGAATCAGAGCATTGCCATCTCATTTCCTTGACTAGTGTGAGGAGTATCAGAACTACAGATAGCAGCCGTCCCTTTATAATGGTTCCTGCTCTCTGTTACCACAATACATTGGTTTATACTTCATATTTTAATGGGAATATTCATCTAGCTATTTATCTTTTTGGTAAGTCACATATAACAAAGAATTTACCATTTTCACCATTCCTAAGTATGTAATCCAGCAACATTAATTACATTTTCCATAATATCATAATTTTTTCCTATTTTTAAAATTTCAATTATGTTATTGTTGTTGATAGCACGCACAACAAAACACATACCATCCCCACTAGTGACTTTGAGGATCTTCTTAGAAGTGTGCAACATGTTCACTGTCCTTTTCTAAGTTATTCCTCCCTTATTAAATACTGCCTGCTAAAGGTTGTGTCTAAACTTTGGAGTTGCTGCTACCAGTTTGATCCCATATAAAGACTTATTTAAAAACAAACAAGCAAACACTGCCATCAAGTCGATGCTGACTCACAGCGACACTCTGTAAGTTTCCAAGACGATAACTGTTCATGGAAGTAGAAAACTCAGTCCTTCTCTGTAGGAGCTACTTGTCGTTTCAAACTGCCCACCATGTGGATCATAGCCCAATGTGTAGCCTCTAGCCCATTAGGGCTCCTTCTTTTTAAAATACATATATTTAAATTTTATTGGGGGCTCATATAACTCATCACAACCCATCCATCCATCCATTGTGTCAAGCACATTTGTACATTTGTTGCCATCATCATTCTCAAACATTTTCTTTCTACTTAAGCTCTTGGTATCAGCTCCTCACTTTTCCCCCTCCCTCTCCACTCCCTCCTCCCTCATGACCCTTGATAATTTATAAATTATAATTACTTTGTCATGTCTTACACTGTCCGACATCTCCCTTCACCCACTTTTCTGTTGTCCATTCTCCAGAGAAGAGGTTATATGTAGATCCTTGTAATCAGTTCCTTCAATATGATTTTTATGATTTTTGGTTCTTTGATGCCTGATACGGGATTCCCTCAACACCCTGTGATCACATAGACTGGTGTGCTTCTTCCATGTGGACTTTGGTGCTTCTGAGGCAGATGGTTGCTTTTTTATCTTCAAACCTTTAAGACCCCAGATGGTATTTCTTTTGATAGCTGGACACCATCAGCTTTGTTCACCAGACTACTTCTTTTTTTTTTTTTTAATTTTTTTTTTGGGGGTGGGTGGGGCATCACTGCCTCTGGTGGTCGTGGGCGATACCCAGCGCTGTTCCTGAGAGTCGCCGCTGGATTTGAACCACCAAGCCTGCGGGTTGCAGCCCCTCACTCAACCACTTACGCCACCGGGGCTCAGTCCCAGGCTACTTCTTAAAAGAGTATTAATGCTCTTTTAAGTAAAAGTAAAACAGGCAGGACCTTTTTACTCTCTAACTAAATTATTTCTCAGTTTCAAGATTTCAGGGTATCTTTAGCTTAAAGTTTGTTTTAACGATACTCTCAGGGCAATAATTTCAGGGGTTCATCCATTCTCCATGACTCCAGAGTCCACAGTCTAGTCCATCAGAATGACAGCTTCTGTGCCATATCTCCCACCTTTTGATCAGGATTCTTCTTTGGAATCCTTGATGAACTTGTTCATTTATGTAGCTGAACACCTTTTAGTTCTTCTGGTCTCAGGGTAAGGTAGACAGTCATTCATGGCTGTAACTAGTTAAACATTTCTTATCCTCAATCTATTTCTGACTCTCATTCTCTCTTGTTCCAGGTAAGTAGAGACCACTTGCTCTCTTTTCAAGCACTTTAAGACATGAGGTGCTGTTGGATGAACTAGAGAGTGGAACAGAAGCACTAAGTACATGATTAGGTCAGTTAACTGGGGTGGCCTGATCCTGAACCTCCAAAAATAAGGGACATATTCCAAATGGTGTTTGGTTTTACAAAAGCAGCTGAAAGCCCCTCTTTTTTTCATTCTTTTATCATTGTTCTGAACATGTCACACAACTTTTGCCAATTCAACTTTTTATAGAGGTACAACTTGGTAGCTTCTACAATACTAAGTTGTACAGTCCTACCCTTCACCAGTGTAATTTTTCCATCACCATCAACCCATCCTTTACCCTCTCCCTCCTGCTCCTGTTGGCCACTAATAAAATGTGGCCTCTATAGCTTTGCCTCTTCTGGTCTTTTCATAGCAGTGAAGTCATGCAATGTTTGCTTCTCACCTCTTACAAAAATGTTCTCTACGTTGGTCCCTACTAAGGAAGGCACAGTGGGTCACTCATTGGGCTTCTAATTTCAAGGTCAGCAGTTTGAAACTACCAGTCACACCATGAAAGAAAATATGAGGATTTCTACTGCCATAATGAATTACAGTCTTGACAGTTCTCTGTCTCATAGCATCCCTGTGAGTTGAAAATGGATACAATGGCAGTGAGATGCTGTTTTCTTTTTCAGTATGGTCATCGTTATAGATTAACTTTTAAATAAAGAACATTGATTCAACACTTAAACTTCCCATGAAGGCTGTGCTTGACACAGCCTCTAGTTTATTCTCTAAGGTTGACACTGTAGACAGAGTTTGACTTCCTTCTCTGGTTATGGACCATAGAGTGTTGCCTTTGAAAGCAGAGGAGTTTACCTAAAAATAAGCGCGTTCCAAAATCTTTATCTTAAAACTTGTCTAAATTGTAAAATAAATCCTTCTGGAGATTGGGTGACATTTTTGGCTTCAGCAGCGTCTGTATTTGCCTGTCCTGGAACACTGAGTCCTCTGACTGCTAAACCACGTCCAGTTGTTTCTGGGTTCAACATTTCAAAGGGTTTTATGGCTCTGTTTTTCCAGACCTGAGTTTAATTGGAGAATTAATTATCTGAGGGAGAACAGGTAAGCCCAATGCAGTTTGGGGATGGAGTTCAAGATCTCCTTTCCTCCTGCATAGATAAGACAGGTTTTGTCCATCTCTGCTTGTTGATTGTATTTTCACATAAGTAAATGTTCCATATAGTTGAGAGAAGAACCCAGGGAGAAGAGCCTGTAACCAGATCATGTTTACCTAAGACAAGCACAAAAGCTTCTTTATCTCTTTGCAATAACTTAGCCCAGGAAGACCTGAGCCCTGAACTGTGAGGTCCTCATTTCAGTTCCAAGCAGGCATTTGAGCTACTCAGGCAAAACAGGAAGGAATGAGGCTTTGTTCCCTTGGCCTCAGAGTCAAGATTTCTGATTAGCTTGTGCTTCTGATGAAATGCATAAGCCACCTTGAGTAATTTCCTTTTCATTCCAGAAATTCTCTAACTACGTATTTCTGAAAGTTTCTTTCTTTTAAACCCACATGACCCAGGCTACTAAGTTGTCTCCATGGTTTCCTCCCTGGCCTCAAAAATTCATTCAAGCCCATCAATCAAATCGACTGCCATTGAGTTGATGACCAAGTAGAGTTTCCAAGAGTTTTATAGGAGTAGAGAGCCTCGTTTTTCTCTAGTGGAGTGTCTGGTGGGCTTGAACCACTGACCTTGTAGTTAACAGTCTAATGCTTAACAGCACCACTAGGATCCTTGAAGTTCATCTACTGTCACCTTAATTAAAATGACATAGCACTAAGTGTTATTTGTCCCTTCTCTGTAATAGATTCTCTTTCACTTCTCACAATTGTCTTTTAAACAGCAAGTACTATACAACGTCCTCACATTTCTATATTGAAAAAAATTATTATTTCCTTACTCTCAGAAGCCAATAATTTTTTTTGGGTGGGGCATCACTGCCCTCTGGTGGTCATGGGAGCTACCTAGCTTTGTTCCTGGAGAGCCGCTGCTGGTTTTGAACCACCAAGCCCATGGGCCGCAGTCCCACACTCAACCACTTACGCCACTGGAACTCAGTCCCAGAAGCCAACTATTTTAACCTTAGTCTCTTCACCTGAAGAATGGGTATAGTAACAATCCTACGTACCTCGGGATGGGTTCAAGAGTGGGCTGGGGTTGCAATGGGGCTGGAAATGTTAAGTAGCACATGGCAGAATTTACCCAAGGATCTACTGAAGAAGCCAGACAGGTCACGTGAAGGAGGGAAAGAGAGCGGGTGTAAGGAAAATAGCAGCACAATGGAAAACGGCAGCAGCCACTGGGAGGTCACGCTGGGATGCCTTCTGAAATGTGGGGACTAAGGTGAGAGCAGTCCACGCCATCTGAAATAGCAGCTGGTATCCCGTTTCAGCCAACTGTTGCAGTTTGTGAAGAGGGGTTCTAACAGGGAGCCAGAGGAGGGTTAAGGGGGCATGGTTCTGTTCTGGATGGGATGCTATCAGGAAACAGGGGTTACTATGATGGAGAATCTCAACAAGGCGGGGAGAGCGGCGGCAATCATTTATATTAGCAAGGTTGGTAGGATGTTGGGTCATTGTTTGAACAATGTTTTAGTTTTGATCTGTATATAGTTGTATTTGCTGTTGCTCCTTCATGGTGACAGTGTGACCTTGTCTGATGTTGTTCTTTTGTGTTTAGCTAGAGAACAATAAGATCTCCATGTCCCTGCCCAACCAGCTCCTCATGCACAGAGTCTCCCTGACACTACCAGACTGCTCTTATTTTCTGACTTCACATGATCTGGAAGGGTCCTTATGGTAGTAGTGGCGTCTCAGTCATGCATGCTTCACATATTTCATCCTTGGATACGTCTCACACAGGAAAAGACCTAACACGCATGAGTATGCCCATTCCACCTACTACACGTTGAATTACAGTCTCTCAGCCTCCCAAATATACATTGAGATCCCAACATCTATACGAATGCAACATAATGTAATGACTGCCTATGACATAACCTAATATCATGTCATCAATTAGTTGAGGTCGATATAGGTAGGATCCTAAACAGAATTACCTCCAAGCCATATCAAAGATTGCATAGACAAAGACACAGGGAGAAGACAGATGCTCTCTCACAACAGAGACAGATGAATTTATAAGCCCAGGACTTCCAAGGATTTCTGGCTACTAAAAGTTGAAAAATAGCAAAGCAGGAAATCCCTCTAGAACTCTACCCTGAGTTTAACCTTCAAAATGTGAGAAAATAAATTTCTATTTTTTAGAGCCACCTAATAGTATTTGTTACCACAGGCCTTGGAAGCTCAGATACCATCTGACATTTCCAAGCTGATTTGTGACCAAGCCTTGTGCCTAGAAATCTGTGTCTTGGCAGTGAGGTACTCTCAGGAAGATGAACTCAGGAAAGATGTCCCCAGAGGCCTTGGACACAGGCTCAGAGCTATTTGGGCAGGGAGTCAAAGGGTCCTGGGCTCATTTCCTGGGCCTTCCAGACTCTGCATTTTATGAGAAGAGGCATGGCCAGAATGGGGCCAGAGGAGAGCCTTCTAAATGATGGGTCTTTGAGTCCATTTTGCCCAGATCTAAAACCATCTATGATTGCCCCCTCACTGCCCAGACCTATTCCTTCTAGCTATGCCAGTGTCTGGCAGGATTTGCACAGCTGGTGTCTTCTAGCTTGTTCAGTTCTCTTGCTTCCCATGATGGTGTTCTAAGAGTCACCAAGTAGACACACACGTCCCGAGAGGTAAACTCAAGTTGAGAGGAAACGCAAAAGCTATTCAATGCTATTTCTAAGCTTCTGGCATAGAAAAATACAAGTCATGGCTTTAAAAATACAAGTCATGGCTTTAAATGTGTGTTTGTGTAAATGGTCTACTCCTGTTGCAGTGAAAAGATGTTACTAATATGGAAACTGCACTAATTGGTGGGTCACATTTCTTTGTCAGTTCTACCTAACTAGCTTACAAATCCTTTCAAGGTCCTTGAGTGATGCCAATGGCTTGCGTGCTACGCTTACACGAAAGGTTACCCTTTAGAACCTGCCCAGTGGGGTCCTGGAGCCCATAGAAAACCCTTTGAACTCAGTTCTACTCTGTAACACAAAGGTCACATGAGTCAGAGCTGAGTTGATTTTTTAAAAAATCTTTCTTTCTTTTTTTTTGTTTTTTTTTGTTTTTGGGGCATCACTGCTCTCCGGTGGTGGGAGTAGGAGGCCCAGCCCCACTGCTGGAATTGAACCTCCGTCCCAGTGGGCCGCAGTCCCGCGCACAACCACTACACCACCGGGGCTCAGCCCAAAAATCTTTCTTTAAAATATTTTGCTTTTAACAAGCACACATGGATGAAGCACACCAGCCTGTGCCATCATGAGGTGTCATGGGACCAGGTAACAGGTATCAGGAAACCCATAACAAAGAAACAAAGAAACAAAAGCATATCATGGAGTACAACTGAGGATGGAGCAGAGACCCAAAGTCCATCTGTAGACAATGGAACATCTCCCCACAGAGGGGTCACAGGGAAGGGATAAGTCAACCAGGCCACAGTCAATCACTGATGGAACATATAACGTTCCTCTAGTTCCTTGAGGCTTCCTCATCCCCTTCTATCATGACCCCAGTGCTGCTTCTCACTTAAGACTACACTGGAGCATAGGTCCAGAGAAGAGGTAAGAACTCAGGACACACAGAAACAGGAATGGGAATAGCAATATCAGAAGGGTTGGGGGAATTGGGGAGAGAAGTAGAGGAAGGGAGAACCAATTGCAATGATCAACACATAACCACACACCCACCTCCGGGGGAAAACAGCAGAAACCACGAGGAGAGGGAGACAGCGGTCAGTGTGAGAGATGAGGATGATAATAATTTATAATCTATCAAGGGGTCACAAGGGTGGAGGTGGGGGATAAAAGAGGAGCTATTACCAAGGACTCAATAGAAAGTAAATGTCTAGAAAAGAATTATGGCAACATATGTACAAATATGCTTGATTCAATTGATGTATGGGTTGTAATAAGAGTTGTAAGAGTCCCCAATAAAATGATCTTTTTCAAAAAAAACTTTGAAAACTATGATGCAGCCAGGGGTATGGATCAAGGAATGTGTCAAGGTTAAGAAAAAAGGGTGGAAGGGAAAAGAAAGGAAGAAGAAAAAGGCACCACATATACAGAAGGTTTCCTGGCACAGTGTCACAGTAAACTGTGTCACTGTTTTGATGCTTTGATGCGATGGGCTGTCCAACTACATCTACTATGTTTTTCTTTGTATTATATTCCACAAATAAAAGGAAATCACAATAATTAAATATTTTGCTTTTCGGATCAGAAGCAGGGTTGGTTAACATCTTGCTTATCATTTGCAGAATTAATTCTTATAATGTATCTTAGCTCTTGGCTAAGGATAGTCCACTTTCTATTCTGACTTCTCAAATCAAGAGAAGTCTTTCCTCACTACAAAAATAAGGAATGTGTTCTTTGGTTGCACTTGAAGACTTCTCCTTCAGGTAGCAATCATCACAGGTAGGGAGGTTTCCCAAAGAAACCAAACCCACTGCTATCGCGTAAGCTTTGAAGCACAGTGGTCCCCTCAAGGGTTTCAGAGTCTGTAAGTCTTTGCAGGAGGCTCATCTTTCATCTGAGGAGCTGCCAGTGGGTTTGAACTGCTGGTCTGGAGGCTCGCAGCCCAACACCTAATATCCAGAGACACCAGGACTGTTGCAATGAAAAGCTTCCCTTGGGGGGTATTGAGAGATTGTGGGTAGAAATGATGGTGTACAGCATGATGGCCCATGAGGAAGGGCATCCTCTATTTCCCTCCTGAGCATTTTTGCCAAAGAAAGTTCATACCTTCCAATATAAAGCAATGAAACCATGCTCCTTCTCTATTTTGGGACCATTTTCTTTAGGAGAATTGTGTTTTGCTCACTCAAAAGTTTTTAGTTTTATAAATCAAACACTAGGACCACAGTGCAGCTATCCCTGGACAGAGCAATGTTTCTTTCTGAAGGACATGGGCACCCAAAAACAACATCAGGAGCAACAACAATAGCGTTCCTATTTTTATAGCTCTTAGACTGATACAAATTCATAGTTGTCATTCCTTTGAAACACTCGCAGCATGTCGCTTTCCGCCTTGCTGGGGTTACTCATTGCAGAGTGAGGTGCTGAGGCTCCCTCTGGGTGTATGTCTCCTTCGTTGGCTTCTGGACTTATGTTCCTCCTCTTCTCTGAGAACGATAATGAAGAGTGTGGGTCCGGAAATCAAACTTTCTTTTGAATGAAAGACCTTCCATTTACTGAATGATCACATCTGTCAGGTTCATGCCCTGGAAATGGGAGGAAACGAGTTACTTCATAAGGTTGTAAGGACTCGTTGGAAAGCATTTAGTGTGGTGTCCAACACATGTCAAGGATTCAATATCTGAAGAGTTTATTTTTGTTCATAAATATTCCATGAGAGCTCACCGTAAAGCACATGGTCGGGTACCGAGGGGGACACACTAGTCTGCAAGACATGTTTCTGGGTGTTTAGGGCACAAGACTTTGAGACAGGCATGAGAATGTTTGTTGTTATTAGGTGCCCTTTTGGAGGGGTTCTGATCACAACCACTCTAAGTACCGGAAAAAAACACTGCCTGGTCCTGTGCCTTCTCACAATCGCTGCTAGGTTTGAGCCCGTTGTTGTAGCCCCCGTGGTGATCCAGCTCATAGATGTTTTCACTCATTTTCACCAACTCTCGACCAAGCAGGATGTCCTTTTCAGGGACTGCTCTCTCCTGCGAACTTGTCTGTAATACGTGAAACAAAGTCTCAACATCCTTGCTTCTCAGGGTTGACCCAGCGGCACCTTCATGCAGAATAGATTTATTTGTTCTTTTGGGCAGTCCATGGTACTTTCAAAATCCTTTGTCCAAGAATGCATTGATACTTCTCTGGTCTTCCTTATTTATTGCCCAAGCATGTGTGTCGATGGAAAATACCATGGTGTGGGGTCGGTGTTCTTTCATCCTCCAGGCACTTTGTAATTGCTCTTTAACACTTTAGTTATAATTTTAAAAATGATATATCAGGTGGGTCCCCCCCCCCCCATTTCAGATCATCAACTTTGCATCCAACAGTTTCTTCAACTCTTTCTTTAAAGAGGTTTGGTGAAGCTGATTTGCCTAATGTGATATGCCATTTGATTTCTGAACTGCTAATTTCTGAACTGCTGAAATCCTTGAAAGCGTTGATCTTTTCTCCTTTTGTCATGCTGTTGTCCACTGGTCTAGTTGGGAGATGTTTGATTTCATTACATGGAGGTCCATTTTCAAGGTTGCAGTTTTTGATCTTCATCGGTAAGTGCTGCAAGTTCTCTCAGCTTTCAGCAAACAAGGTTGTATCATCTGTATATTGTAGGTTGTTAATGAGTCTTCCTTCCATCTTGGTGCTGAATTCTTCCTCATGTAATCCAGTTTGTCAGATTATTTGCTCAACATAAGATTGAGTAAACATGGTGAAAATATACAACTCTGACACACACCTGATCTAATCTTTTTTTTCTTAAAAAAAATCATTTTATTGGGACCTCATACATCACTTTTCACAATACATCAATATATATACTGTGCCAAGCATCTTCACATGCCTGCTGCCATCATCATTCTCCAAATATCTGCTTTTTCCACTTGAACCCTTGTTATCAGCTACTCATCCTTTGCCCTCAGTCCTTGCTCACCCTTCCCCCACCAACCCTCACTACTTTATAAATTATTATTGTTTTGTCATATCTTACACTGCCTGATGTCTCCCCTCGCCCATTCCTCCGATGTCTGTCCTGCAGATCAGAGATTATATGTAGATCCTTGTAATTGGCTCCTTCTCTCTACTCCACCTTCCCTCCACCCATCTGGTAACTCCACTCTCACCACTGGCCCTGAGGGGTTCATCTGTCCTGGGTTCCCCACATTTCCAGTTCCCATCTCTACCCGTCGTGTACCTCCTCTAGTCCAGCTGGATTTGTAAGGTACAATTGGGACCATGATAGTGGGGGAAGAAAGGCTTCAGGAACTAGAGGAAAGGTGAATGCTTCATCGCTACCTCACTGCACCTTGACTGGCTCGTTTCCTCCCCATGACTTCCCTGTGAGCCAGGGTGCCTAATTGCCTGCAAATGGGCCTTGGGTCCCCACCTTGCTCTCTCCCTCATTCGTAGTGATGTGATTCCTGTTCTTTGATGCTTGATATCTCCCCTTCAACCCCTCATGATCACACAGGCTGGTGTGAGTCTTTCATGTGGGCTTTGCTGCTTCAACACTAGATGGCCACATATTCACCTTCAAGCCTTTAAGACCCCAGATACTTTATCATTTGATTGCTGGGTGCCATTGGCTGCCCTCCACTCTGTCTGCCTCTGTATCCTTTTGTCCTCAGCAATCATGTCAGGAGGGTGGGCACATAATGATATGATTTTTGTTCTTTGATGGCTGATCCCTGATTCCATACTTCATGGTCGCACAAGCTGGTGGGCTTCTCCTATGATGGACTTTGTTGCTTCTGAGCTATATGGCCATATTTTTACTTTCAAGCCTTTAACACCTCAGATGCTATATTTTTGGATGACTGGGCACCATCAGCTATCTTCATCACTCTTGCTCATGCCCCCACATGTCCTCAGTGATTGTCTCAGGGAGGTGTGCACACAGTGATTCCTGTTCGATGCCTGAGACCTGATCCTTTCAACACTTCATGGCCACACTGGCTGATGTTTTTCTTCCCTGTGGGCTTGGATACTTCTCAGTTAGATGGCCGTTTGTTTATCTTCAGGTTTTGAGACCCTAGACTCTATATCCTTTGATAGCTGGATGCCATCAATTTTCTTCACCACATTTGTTTATGCACTTATTTGATCGTATTGGGCCAGTGAGCATCATGGAATACCAGATTAATAGAACAAAGGGTTCTTGCATTGAGGGAGTGCCTGGGTAGGGGCCATCTGCTGCCTTAGTACTAAACCTATAAATATATGTACCTGGATTTATTCCCCCCTTATCATAGATAATTATATTTACATATGTACTTGCCTGAGTTTAGACCTCTGCAAGTGACCTTTGCCTTCTAGTTCCTTCCTCTATTTCTTTCTGCCTTCCTCCTGTCCCACTATCATGCTCAGCCTTCATTTGAGTTTCAGTACTTCCTCTCTGTTATATTAAGCCCTACCAGGCCTCCCACACCCTCCTTGCCACCAATTGTGGATCACTTGTTTCCCTCTGTTCTTGAGCCTGTCCATGCCCCCTTCCTCTCCTCAACCCCAGTGTCCCCCAGGAACCCTCTGTCCTGTCATTCTCTCCTCCTGTCCATCCAGGAGTACTCCCTTCTTGATTTGGTCCAATTTGGGGGCTCAGACTGCATTGCTTCCCCACCATGTGACCCCCAAAATGTCCTCTTTCATGGTTTGCTTCCATAGGGATACAGTGTGACAAGTCCTGTTGCTGTTTGCCCAGTCCCCTCTGTGAGCCATTAGGTCCCCACAGGGGCAGAGTCCTCTGAGCATCATGGGCAGGGATTGGACCAGTGTGGGGGACCAAACTGGCTCACTTTCTCTTTCTCCCTGTGCTGTACCCAACATGTACCTCCCTGGGTTTGGTCCCACCTCCTCCCCTTTCCCTAAATCTCTACCCAACTGTTAGGAGACTTCTCTTCTATACCTGCCATGCTGGTTACACTTACCTCAGGGGACTCATGCTGTATTTCTCCTTTTGTGATTGGCTGACTTTGCTTAGCATAATTTCCTCCAGTTCTTCCCATGAGAAGACATGTTTCATGTGCTTATTAGTGCTTTTGAGTGAAGCATAGTAATCCCTTGTATGTATGTGCCAGAGTTTTCTTATCCACTTGTTTACCGATGAAAATTTAGGTTGTTTCCAATTTTGCGATAGTGAATTGCACTGCAATAAATATTGACATGCATACCACTGGCTGTGGTTTATTTCTTACCTCTTCTGAGTATATGCCCAGTAGAGGGATAGTTGTGTCATAGGGTATCTTGATTTCCATTTGCATTAGATATCACCAGACTGCTTTCTATAGCAGCTGTACGTATCTACAGAACCACCAGCAATGTAGAGGTGTTCCGATTTCGCCATATCCTCTCCAACATTTGTTGCTTTCTGATTTTCTGATTTGGGCTAACCCTAAAGGTGTATCTCATAGTTGTTTTAATCTGCATTTCTCTGATGGCTAATGATTGGGAACATTTTCTCAAATGTTTATTGGCCATATGGGTCTCCTCCCTAGTGAAAAATCTTCTAAGTTCTTTCCCCCATTTCTTCAAAGGGTTCACGGATTTTCTCTTTTTTGTAGGCAAGGAGAGTGTTGTAATAAGCCCTTTGTCTGTTGTGTCATTGCTAAAAATCCTCTCCCAGTCTGTGAGTTGCCTAGTTACCCTCTTGATAAAGTCTTTTTTGCACACAGGTGTTTTATCCTTAGTAAGTCTCATTGTCAATTGCAGATTCCCCTATGTGTGTACCCTGCTCTATTGCAGTCAGCCTTTGTATTCCCTGGGTCAAGGTTCTTAGATTTTTCCCGATTCTTTCGCTAATGGTCCTAATGGTTTGGGGTTTTACTTCTTTTGCTAATGGTCCTAATGGTTTGGGGTTTACTTCTTTACTTCTAGAAGTAAAGATGAAGTAGAGATCTTGTTTCATTTTTCTACATGTGAATTTCCATTGTTTCCAGCATCATTCATTAAATAGGGCATCACCCTCCCACTTGATGTTTTTGGGGCCCTTGTTGAAAATCAGTTGTCTATATGCTAATGGTTTTATTTCTGGGTTTTTTATTCTTTTCCATTGGTCTGTGTACCTGTCATTATGCCTACCAGGCTGTTTTGACCACTGTGACTTTGTAGTATGTGTGAAAGTCAGGTAAAGCTCTGATTGTTATCTTCTTCTTGAGGAGATCTCTGCTAATTCTGGGCTTTTTTCCCTCTCCATATGAAGTTGGTGGTCAGTTTTTCCAATTCTCTGAAGAAGGTTGTTGGTATTTAAATCAGGATAACATTGAACTTATAAAGTGCCCTGGGTAGGATGGACATCTTTACTATATTGAGTCTCCCAATCCATGAGCATGGGATATTCCTCCATTTGTGGAGGTCACTTTTGGTTTCCTGTAGTAGGGTTTTTTAGTTTTCCTTGTATAGGTCTTTAGTTTGTTTTTTTTTTTTTTTGCTTAGCTATATCCCTAGATATTTCAATTTACTTTTGGCTATTGTGAATGACATGACCTCATCTTAGCCTAACTTGCTTAAGAATAAGAATAAGAATACTACCTTATTCTCTTCTATTTAAACAACTTCCTCTTCATCTACATACATGTTTTCCATGGACAAATTGAATGTTCTTGGATTTTTATTCTGTTCAAGTTGTTATAGTCTCCATGGTCAAATGTTGTTTTATGATCAAGCATAAGTAAATATCTTTCTGGTATATTCTGCCTTCATCCAAGATCCATCTGACATCAGCAATGATCCAATGGCCACCCTTAGTTGATGCACTGTGGCAGCCACTGTTGAATTATCTTCAGCAAAATTTTACTTGCATATAATGATATTGCTTGATAATTTTTGGATTCTGTTGGGTCACCTTTCGTTGCAATGGGTACACATATAGATCTCTACTGGTTGCTAGGTAGCTGTGTTCTGAACATACTGGTACAGGCTAGTGAGTACTTCCAGTGCTGCATCAGTTTGATGAAACATTTAATTAGCCAACTGGTATTTTGTCAGTTTCTGATGTTAAAGAGTGAACTAACAAGTTTATGGGGAGCTGAAGAGGCATTTGAGGCAGTAGGAACAACATAGATAAAATCTGAAGTCAAGAGAAGACGTGAAAACCACAATCCTTTTCAAATCTCTGATGTAAAAAGCAGAATGGGAAGAAATTTAACCACCTTTTTCTCCTCCGAATTTTTTTTATTATTTAAAAAACTATAATGAAAATATACACTACAAAACATTTATTGGTTCTACAGTTTCTTTTCAAAATTTCAGATTTTATTGCCATGTAATTCACACCATTCAATCCAATGGTTTTAATCTATTAAAAAAAGTTACACAGTTATCCCCACAATCGATGCTGGAGCGTTTCTTTCATTATTGTACCTATTCTCAACTCTCCATGTACCCCATCCTCCTCTACCCCAATCTTATGAAATTATTAATGAAGTTACTCTCTCTGTAGATTTACTTATTCTGAATTTCATACAAAGAAAATGTCAGCCAAACCAAACCAAACTAAACAAAAACAATCCCAACAACAAAAAGAAACACAGAAAAAAACCTCAATCCAAAAGAAAGGAGAAAATAATAAAAACTTGAAGAAATTTAAAGCGGGTCAAAAGGAACCTGGCAGCTGTCTATTCAATGACATCTATCACACTCCTGACACTGTGCCATTCCCATATTTTTCCTAACTCTTCCACCACCCCTGACATAATGTCAATTTGCCTTAGGCAAAAGCTTACCCTTTGTCCCCCCCTCCCACTCTTAGTAACCACTGAAAGCTTCATTTTCTATTCTTAGTTTGCTCATCTCATATAAACACGTTTGTGCAGGATTTGTCCTTTTGTGACCGACATCCGCTTGAGCGAGACACATCCCGGTGGTGGCACATAGTAGGCCTTCAAGTCTCCGCATGGCTGAACCCCATGTTCTGCCTCCATTCATCTACAGACATTGAGGTGGTTTCCGCCTTTGGTCTGTAGTGAAAAACTCTGGGAGCTATGTCCCGTTCCTGTTTGTTGGAGCATGATTTCCGATTTGTCTTGGATCCCAAAGGAGCTTAGAGGGGCTCATGGGATGCCTCTTTGCAGAGCCTTCAGATCTCGCCGTGCTTCCCTCTCCCTCCCTTCTCCTCTGTCTTTGGGTCCAGTTCAGCATGCCCGCCCACCCCCGACCCCACCCCTGGGCTTGTCCTTCTTAGGGAGTCTGTGTTTTAGCTTCTTTTACCTTTTAGTCTTTATTTGTTGTTTTTCTGGTCCACTCCCCCTCCCCCACCCAAGTTTGTGAAGTCTTAAGTTTTTCTCCTGTTGTTCTTAGAGATTTCAACTGATAGTCACTCTTAAATTTCACTAGTTCATGTTATTCCTTTTCTTATCAGGAACAAAGAATTTTAAACTTGTTTAAAGTCCAAAATGGCCTTCGGGATAGTCTTTTCTTTCACACTGATCATCGAGCTTGCTATCTGAGGCTTTCTGCTAGAATCTCACCCACTTTAAATGTGTTCCTTGCTAGTACTTTGAGATTGACATTACAATAAGAGAATGGTGCATGTTTTAGCGTGACATGCTTTGCTGAAGCCTAAACAAACAACTTATGCTGGCGATTTTAATGGAGCCTGAGATGTTCACATGGCCAAAGTCAACACACAGCATTTGCCCCGAGGTCATGGAAAACAGGGAATCCAGGACAGATGAACCCCTCAGGACCAGTAGTGAGAAAGGAGATACTGGAAGGGTGGAGGAAAGATGGGGTAGAGAGAGGGAGCCGATTACAACGATTGCCACATAACTTCTTATCTGGAGGACAGACAGCAGAGTAGTGGGTGAGGGGAGACATTGGGCAGGGTAAGATATGACAAAATAATAATTTATAAATTATCAAGGGTTAGTGAGGGAAGGGGGAGCGGGGAGGGAGGGGAAAAGATGAAAAGCTGATGTCAGGGGCTCAAGTAGAAAAGCAAACGTTTTGAGAATGATGACAGCAGCAGACGTGCAAAGGTGCTTGGCCCAATATATGTATGTGTGGATTGTGATAAGGGATGTACGAGTCCCCCATAAAATGATTAAAAAAAACCAAAACCAATGAGCATTCTAACCTGGACTCTGGTGATGATTGCACACCTCTTCTAGCTGTGATTGAGCTATGGGGTTGTATGATATGTGGATGAAGCACCAAAAGAATAATTTTAAAAGTCAAGAGAAAAATGGAGTCTCTTAGAATCTTAGAAAATCAACATTCTTAACCCCAATTTCAGTACTCCATTCCCTACACTTTCTGATACTAATGGCAAGTGTTGGCGGACTTTGTACCCTTGCTGTGTACTGAGTGATCTGGCGAGTGAAGCTGTGCACTGTCACATTTGCCATGACCGGCTGCCAGTGAGTAAACGCTGGCTCTTGGCCATGGCATGTAGCACAGAAGAAAACAGTGCCTGGCCCCTCACTTTCTTCATGATTTTTAAGACCATGATGGTTGCTCTGGGGTTATTTCGTCTCACTCAGAGGGTTGCTTTCACAGACCCTCTACTTTATTGACGAGGACGTTCTTCTCTAGAGCTCGCTCCTTCCCAAAGGGTGTTCAAAGAGGCTCAGTTGAAGTCTTAACCATCCTTACCTCTCTGGTTTTTTTGGCAGTCGACTGTATATTCTTCACCAACAGGACATCAATCCTGTTTTCTTATTCCATGACCTAACTTTCAATAGGCATATGAGGTGACTGGAAAAGACCTTGGCTTGACTCAAGGTCATCGTCATCATCAAAATGAAACCTACAACTTTAAAGAGATCTTTATAGCAGATTTGCGCACTTAACTATATCACTCAATTTCTTGATTGGTGCATCCACAGAGGGTGCTTCGTGGGCAGTGACTGCTAATCCAAGTAGACGGAAATGGTTGACAGCATCAGTTGACACAGTGGGGTCAAACATAAGAATGATAATGCATGATGACGAGGATGTTTCATTCTGTTGTACAAATAAGGTCACTGTGAGTTGGAACCAACTCAATGGTATTGAACAACAAGAAAAACCATCATGATGCCCTTTAGTCCTTATTTAAAAGCATATACGATAACTTGTAATCATTGTTTTCTCAGTACAGATTGGACTTAGAGAAGTTAACCATTGTGGTCGATGAAGCCATCAAGTAGCAAACAAAAAGAAAGTGGATGAGTTGACTGGTTGATTAGGTGACTTCTAAGGGTTCAGATTGTGTTTCCCTATTTGAATTTCTTATTTGGGTGACCTGTGACACTCTTTTCTACAAAGGGGACAAATCACCAGGTCATTGGTAATTACTTGAGGTGGGAGAATAGTAATGTGCTTATGATTTTTAAGTAGTATCTTCCTTCCTTTCGCAAAAGTCATGTTAAAATGTTAAAATGTTGGTATTCACTTTATAATAATACATTGATAGAGGAATGAAGAATAGAGGGTGGTACTACCCAGAGTGTATTATAACAACAATTCAAAGGCACTTGGTTTGTGGAAGGCTGCACTCTCTGGTGGGAGCCTTAACTCCTTGAGTTTTGACATAAGTTCAGATACCAGTTGAGTTCTGCTCAACCAACAATGTGCTCACTGTGTGGATAAGTCTGGGACAAACCAAAGGAGGAGCAGCTGTACATCCAGGAAGAGTGTAGTTGCAAGGAGATGACAAGTGGGGAGCTCTTCAAGGAGGGGCACTTTTACCCTCATGGGAAACTGGGAGACTTTCCTGGGCATGCTTAACGATTTACTGAAAACAGCCACATCTAGCTGTAAGTTAAAAGTTTAGATCCTGACGATATGACTGAGGGCTGTGTGCTCATCAGTCATACTTTGACCATTACTTTGGTGGAGTGGTGAAAGTCCCTGAACCAGCCCAATAAACTTTTAAATCTGCAGTGGTACATGCATTCCTCATGATCCTTTCTCGGCTTCCCTAGTCCCGTCTGCAACAGAGATGACCTGTCATTAATCACAATTTCGTGATTTACTTTGTTTTCCATTATCTACAATTAGTCCCATGACCACGAATCAGCAGACTCCATTTTGACCTTTGTACTGCGCTGATGGCTTCCCTCAATAGGTGTGATTGCTCAGTTTTGTTTTGTTTAAGGGTTAGTAAAAGAATTTCTAGACTGTTTGGAGTCTTGCCCACCCCCTTCCCCCCCCCAAAAAAAAAAAAAAGAGGAAACAGGAGTCTCAGATGGTACAGCTATTGCACTTGACTGCTAACGGAAAGACTGTAAGTTTGATTTTAACCAAAGGCAATTGGAAGAAAAACATGGTGATCTATTTCTGAAAAATCAGCTATTAAAAAACCCTAGAGAGTACGGTTCTAGACCGACCATATGGATTTCTATAGAGGAAACATGATTGACCATGATTGTTGAAATTGGATGATACATGTATGGAGTCCATTTTACCTTTGTCTCTTGTTTCACTCGCCTCCTGTTACAGATGTCATTGCTCCCTTTCCCTTCCTGTTGACCATGGTTCTCTTTTTTAATTGTTGTTTTGTTGTTAGGCAAAGTAGAGTACATTTTCAACTCAACTTCACCATGTGATGAAGTAGAGCAGTAAGCTCTCTAAGCTGGAGGAGCAGTTAAATGTTCAGCAGTTAACTACTCCCTGGGAGAAAGATAAAGCAGTCTTACCCCAGGAAGATGATAACCTTGGAGAGCCATGGAGGACATTCTGCTTTGGCTCATTGGCATCCTGAATTCATTCAACAGCAATGGGCAGTCTTTGTGGGATTAGATTTCTGGGTCTCTTCTCCCTTGGAGCTCCTGGGTGGGTTCGAACTACTGACCACTTGGTTAGCAGGGCTGTTTGTGTTTCTTTACTAGAGGCTCATCTCTACATCGCCAGTCACTTAGAGGCAATATCTATTCAGGTATCTCCCTTGTTTATGTGGAGCTTCTTTTCATCCTTCTCTGATCAAACTTTAAAATGCATATGTTCTTTAAGCGTCTACCATTTTATTAAAGCAGAATTTGTCAGCAAACAGTAGTTCCCCACCCCTGGTTTGTTCTCATTGATTCCCTAACACATGTTTTTCCTTGTGACTAGACATGGTGCAGTTAATGATGACCCGACACTGGGCCTTTTCTTTGCTGCAGTAATCCTTTTCCAGAAGGGTTGCAGTGTCCCAGATTTCTTGAAAATGGTCATTCTGATTCACTGTTAGGAAATTCAGCTACTCTGTGATGTGTCTTCCTTCTAAGATAGGTACTTACCCTTATTTCAGTAGGGCTCAGATTTGAATGAGAGCCTCACCAATTTATTTGTACATCTATTTGGTGATTTGTTCAATAAAAAATGACTAAGTACCTACACAGATTGGGCTTGGAAAAATTAATTTGCTGTCTTGAATACTAATATTTCTGGGTAGGGATTATATAGGTGTGTGTAGAGATGCATATATAAACATTTTACAGAATTTGTTTTGAGCTGACACTGAATTTGGAGCCATAGCCAACACTGACTGGATTATATTTTTTAGGGACCATGAAGTTCATGTGTAGATTGTGTTCTCAGGGAAAAACATCCCCGACTCAGACATGTTTTATAGAGACCTTTTTTTAAAGTAATTTTATTGGTGGCTCATACATCATTTTTCACAATACATAAATAAGCATACTGTGTCAAGTACCCTCGCGTGTCTACTTCTATTTTCGTTCTCCAATTGTCTGCCTTTTCCCTTAAGCCCCTAGTATCAGCTTTTCCATCCCTTCCCCTCCTCCCTTGCCCTCTCCTCCCCACCAACCCTCGATACTTTATACATTGTTATTGTTCTGTCATATCGTACACTGCCCGTCCTCTCCCCCAGCCCACTCCCCTGATGCCCATCCTTCAAATAGGAGTTTATGTGTCTATCCTTGCCGTTGGTTCCGTCTCTGTACCCCCATCTTCTCTCTACCCTTCCAGCATCTCCAATCTAACCACTGGCTCAAAGGGGCTCATCCATCTTAGTTTCCCCATATCTCCAGCTCCCCTCTATACTAGTGTACCTTCTCCAGTCCATCTGGATTTGTAAGGTAGAGTTGGGACCATGATGGTTGGCGGGGGGTGGGGTGGGGGGAGGAAGGCTATAGGAACTAGAGGGAACTTGTGTGCATCATCACTGCCCTGCTGTACCTTGACTGGTCTGTCTCCTCCCCATGGCTCCCTTGTAAAGGAGTGACCAATTACCCACCAGTGGGCCTTAGGTCCCCACCTGGCTCTCCCCCTCCTTTGTAATGATGTGATTCTTGTTCTTTGGTGCTCAATATCTGCTCCCTTCGACCCCTCTTGATCACGCATGCTGGTGTGCTTCTTCCATGTGGGCTTTGCTGTTTCTGTGCTGAATGGCGACTCGATTATCTTCAAGTCTTTGAGACTCCAGGCATTCAATCATTTGGTAGCTGGGCCCATCATTTCTTCTACTCTGTTTGCCTCTGTATCCATTTGTAGAGACCCTTTTTAAAGTCTTAAACAAGACAAAGACAAAATTACCTAGATGAGGGAGGCCATTGACATGAGGCTATGATGGTGTCCAATGAATTCATCACAATGTGGTTAGTCACAGTGAAATTATCACCAATGAAATTATCACACAATGAAATTATCACCAAATCAAGAATGGGGCAGATAAAATCATCACTGTCACAGGAAGGAGGGAGTCCGGGAAAGTCCATGACTGGGGTGCATCCACAATTGTCGAGTAGAGATTGGTTGGTCTTCGGGCTCTTTGACTGCTACTTGATCAAAGGGTATGACACATGACCATGAAGCTCTGGCATCTCCACTTCCAGATGACACACATGTATAAATCACTAATGGCATATCCGGGCAAATCCCCTGGCCAGCACTTGGCCAAGGGAACTAGACTCGGTTGTCAAACACAACTTGCTTGAGGGCAAAGCAGCTGCCACATTGCTGGTCAGAAAGAAGTCAGTCGGGGCTGGCTTTATGTGGAGTCAAGGGGGAGTTAGAGCTCCCGCTGTAAACCACAGACTTTCCAAAGCCAAATGCTTTAGAACTTAAACTCTACTACATAACTTTAGAACTTAAACTCTACTATGCTAAAGAGGAGAGGTATCAATTTCTTCATGTGACTAACATTGATTGAGGACCTAATGTGTGCCACTCCACCTCGAGACAGCTTGCAAGATGCACTGACACTGTGGCTGCAAGAGTGGGCTCAAACATGACAGTTGTGAGACTGGTGCAGCACTGGAAGGTGCGTTCCTCTGTTGTACCAGAGCCCACACCAACCTGACAGTGCCTCACCATCACAAGGGGGCATATGTGTGGGGCTGCTCATCGCGGGTCAGCAGTTCATGCACTGACTGTCTGGGAAACCCAGGGGAAGTTCTAAAGGGCTGTTATAAGCTGGCTCATGTTTTTGAGAGTGTGTTTTTGAGAGTGTGTGTCCAGAGACGGTGGTGACTCTGTGGGAGAATTCTTGTCTTCCATGATTGGGAACAGGGTTGGACTCCTGGCAGTGCCCCTCATGCATGGACACCATCCTCACCCAGTGGAGGCAGATTTGCTCCTACACAGTTGAACAGGGTTGAGAGGGGTGTCCAGAGGAAGAGGAATTTTCTTCTTAAGACCAACTGCAGGGCTGAGCCCCCGTGGCATAGTGGTTGAGTGCGGGACTGCGGCCCATGGCCTTGGCTGTTCAAATCCACCAGCAGCTCTCCAGGAGCAAGGCTGGGTAGCTCCCATGACCACCAGAGGGCAGTGATACTCCCCCCCCCCCCAAAAAAAAGACCAGCTGCAGGAAACCCTGTGGATCACAGCTATTGGTTTGGAACCCCATCCTGGAACTGGCACAGGAGCCGGCAGCGTCTGGTCCCTTTGTGCACAGTCGCCAGGAGTAACCCTGCCAGAA
Source organism: Nesogale talazaci (assembly GCA_004026705.1). Taxonomy (NCBI): domain Eukaryota; kingdom Metazoa; phylum Chordata; class Mammalia; order Afrosoricida; family Tenrecidae; genus Nesogale; species Nesogale talazaci. The sequence continues at coordinate 2,910 of PVJH01009837.1, read as the reverse complement.
ACAAAATGGCAGTGAACATCCAAATGGAGACCCAAAGTTAGGTGTATGGTTTGAGGGTTAGGAGGGAAAAATAGACGAGGGAAAATTTGAAAATCCAGTCTTTCATCAATAGCTTCCTAAAATGTTTATAAAGTTAAATGAAGTTCCTACAGAAAGCCTACATCCCTACATAAAACATCCTTTAATCCATTTGTTAATTGCTCAAGATTCTTCCCTCCTCCCCCCAACAGAAAGGCATCGAATAGCAAGAAGAACAAGGGCTTCAACAACAGATAGAGGTTTTAGAACCCCTACCATTCCACACAATAGCTGTGTGACTTTGATCAAGTGACTCCACTTCCTTGAACTCTTCTCCTTCAGAAAAACAGGGACTCACCTGTTTCTGAAGGAGACTAACAGGGACCAGCATGAAGAATTCAAACCTCGAGTTACAACATTGAAAGATTCTATGGGCCAAATATTGGATAATGCAGGAAGCATCAAAGGAAGATGGAAAGGAAACAAAAAGTCACTGCACCCCCCAAAAAGCAGTAGACATTTCACTGTTTCAGGGGACAGCATATGACTAAGAACCAGTGACACTGAGTGAAATGGCTCTACAAGGCACTGAAAGCATTAGTCAAAAACAAAGCTCCAGGAACTGATGCGGTACCCATGGAAATGTTTTAGCAAACAGGAAGCATTAGAAGCACTCACTCACCTGTTCCAGGAAATTTGGAAGACAACTACTTGGCCAACTGAAGAGACATATATCTGTGACCATTCCAAGAAAAAAGTAATCCCACAGAATGCCCAAATTATAAAACAGTATCATTGATATCACATGCAAGAAAATTTCTGCTTAATATTATCCAACAAGAGTTGCAGGAACCAGAAGCTCAGGCTAGTTTCATAAGAGAACATGGAACAAGATAGTGTTGATGTCAGATGGATCTTGACTCAAAGCAATGCATACCAGAAAGATGTCTACATGTGTTTCATTGACTATGCATAGGTATCAGACTGTGTGGACCTTAATAAATGGCGGATAACCCTGAGAAGAGTGGGAATTTCAGAGCGCTTCATTGTTATTTAAAATTTGTGCATGGATCGAGGCACTTGTACAAACAGAACAGGGCAGACTGCATGGTTTAAACTCAGGAAAGGTGTGTGTCAGTGTGGTATCCTTTCACCAAACTTGTTCCATCTGAGCAAATCATCAGAGAAGCTGGATTATATGAAGAAAAATGCAGCATCAAGATTGGAGGAAGGTTTATTAACAACCTGTGATATACAAGTGACACACCTTGCTTGCTGGAAATGAAAACGACTTGAAGCCCTTGCCGATGAAGATGAAGGACTGTAGCCTTCATTGAAGGAAATGACCCAATGTAAAGAAGAGCAAAATCCTCACAACTGGACCAATAGGCAACATCATGGTAAATGGAGAAAAGGTGGAAGTTGTCAAGATTTTATCTTACCTGGAGTCCCAATCAGTGCTCATGGAAGCAGAAGTAAGGAGATTAAAAGATGTATTGCATAGGGTAATTCTGCTACACAAGACCTCTTCATTGTATTGAAAATCAAGGATGTTACTTTGAGGACTAAGGTACACCTGACTGAAGTCATGGTATTTTCCATTTCCTCAAATGCATGGGAAAACTGGACATTAAGTAAGGATGACCGAAGAGATACCAATACATTTTAATTGTGTTGCTGGAGAAGAATATTCAAAATATCACGGACTACTAAAAGGACAAACTGAGCTGTCTTTGAAGAAGTAAGGTCAGAGTGCTCCTTGAAGGCAAGGATGACAAGACTTGGTCTCACATACTTTGGACATAATGTCAAGAGAGACCGGTCCCAAGAGAAGGATATTGAGTTAGTCTGGGTAGACTAGAGAAACAAATTCAAAGTGATTCATATGGTTATAAGAAAGTGGTTTGCATATAAGAGCAGTTGAATATTGAGAAAACATCTCACCCCGGTCCAGATCAAGTGCATAAATCAGATATTAGTGCACATCTCTAATGCCAATCTACAAAGTCCTCTGCAGACTCACAAAACACATGCAACAATGCTGAATGCAGAATGATCACAGGCCAGTGGGTGGGAAGTCTTGTGGATCCAGTGACATTGCCAGCATCTCAGCCCTGACAGAGGTCTCCACATGGTTTCTTCAGCTCCCAGGGCTCAGGCTGTATGCGGGTAGGTCCATGTCACTTCTCCTCAGGGATGTCTTGCAGGGAGTGAGCTGAGAGAGAGGTCTTCTGCCTCCAAGTAGGAATCCCGGAGCTGCTAGAATCCTCATGATAAGACCATGCCCACACAGAGGCCTCATTGGCTATCACCTGATTGACAGGCTAGATTCCACTCTTCACTCTGAACTACCAGAGATAGCATGCTTGGAAGCCCTTAAAGAGACGATGGACACAGTGGCTGCGTCAATTGGCTCAGGCACGCACAGGCACAATGATGAGTACGGCACAGGATGGTGTCGAGTCTGGTTCTGCTGTGCGTGGGGTCACTATGAGTCGGAATAGACTTGATGCCTCCCAGCACCACCAACAAGCCTGAACAGCTGCAGGCAGTCGCTGAGGGATAACCAGCCCACTTGAACAGAGCTGAGACACGCTGGAGAAATGCTTTTCCTGTGGTAAAGAATGCTTACACGGCCACTATAACAAAGTTTCTCACACCTGTAGTTCTGACGAGGTCATTTCGGGGGCTGATGGCATGTTCTCTGATTGTAAAGAAGCTGGAGCATTGTGTGAGGGGGCAGGAGCATGTGGGAAGCTTGGACCCTCCCCCAGGTGCAATCTCTTTGCAGTGAAATCTAAGCAACTCTGTGTGTGTGTGTGTGTGTGTGTGTGTGAGAGAAAAAGAGAGAGAGAGAGAGAGAGAGAGAGAGAGAGAGAGAGAGAGAGAGAG
>PVJH01009836.1:0-76865 GCA_004026705.1 Nesogale talazaci | reverse complement strand
TGGATGTATGGATTGTGATAAGAGTTGTATGAGCCCCCAATAAAGTGATTTTTTAAAAAGAAAGAAATTAGGGGAACAGTGAGTATATCAGGCTACATAGGGAGCTGTGCTATGTAAACCCCAATATTAAGGTCTTGGCTTATTGGAGGGGATCAAAAAAGATGAGTTATTGACATTTTTTATTATCCATGTAAAACTAGGGATTCCATGGCCAGCCAGATCTAGATACAACAGCTACTATAGGATTTTCTTTTTTTTTTTTTTTTTTGCATTACTGCCCTCTAGTGTGAGTAGGAGGCCCAGCCTTGCTCCTGGAGAGCTGGTGCTGGATTTGAACCGCCAACCCTATGGGCCGCAGTCCTGCACTCAACCACTGCGCCACCGGGGCTCAGCCCTAGGACTTTCTATGAAGCATGTCCTGACCCTTGTGAAGCTATTTTCTCCCTCTGCTATGTTCATGTGACATGCTGCCTCCCCACGACAGAACTTCTGCCCACATTGTGGTCTCCCAGATATTAACTATTCATTGGATAGCCAGTGTCTAGAACAGTCCCTGGCACTCGTGGATCTCAATAACTTGTGAATGTCCACATCCATGTCATAGGATCTTTTCTTCTCAGATAATGAATGGTTGCATCCAAGAGACCACACACCCAGAAAGCACAGAGAATCCAAATGAGGGAGAGTCTTTGGAGCCAGAGTCCTCTGCTGTGAGTTGTTGAGAAGTTCATACAAAATCCAAGAGGCCGATTGGAGGACTGGCTCTGTCCTCAATCCTGGAACCAGTTTCTAAACTGTCATCTCTAGGCCTGGGTCCTGGTGTCCCTCTGGGCTACTTCTTCACGCTTCCCACTGCAGGCTGCACGGAGAGATCTTGGGACCAGTTCTGGGAGCCACACTTAAGGGAGCGTTTGCTCATTCAACTATGTTTGAGGAAACAACCAGAAAGATGTGTAGATAGGTAGGTAGCTGCTAAATTTCCCACAGGTCATGAAAGAGTTAAGAGCAGCTGCTCTCCGGGCCTCTTCGTGGGACTCTAGAGCACCCCTGTCCTCACTCTGGGAGAGAAGTCCCCCCAGTGGCCCTTTGACACTGTCTGCACCTCTTCTGGAGAGTAGCACACCTCCTCCATATCCCATCACCTGCATCTGGGCTGAGAGGCTTCATGGGAGGGGGGGGGACATTAACTTGAATAAGAACCCTAGGAAATCTAGAAGTATAAACATTTTTAAGTGCACATTATCTTTCACCAGTCTACCCCACCTCCCAGCCCCATTCCTGTGAATTCATTGAAAGGAATTATCAGATAAGTGCTCAAAGACAAAGGCCTCCGTGTAGCCATTTTGTTGTTTTCATTGCAATGTGCATGGAGACAATACAGCATGCAGGTAAAGAAAAAACAATAATGAACCGTGATGCACACAATAAAAAGATGAATTTGGGGACTTCCGTAGACTGGTGTTGGGAGTGCACATGGTAGACATTTTAGAGCAGGGTTTTCAACCTGTGGGTCATGACCCCTTTGGGGATCAAATGACGACCCTTTCACAGGGGTCACCAGATTCATAACAGTAGCAAACATGACAGTGATGCAGTAGCAACGAAAATCATTTTATGGTTGGGGGTCACCACAACATGAGGACCTGTAGGAAAGACTCATGGCATGAGGGAGGTTGGGAACCAATGTTGTAGAGAGTGGCGGTCTCACTCCTAGGTAGGGGAGCTATCTCCACGGAGACCAAGAGGAGGGAGATCACAGGATCTCGCTGCATTCATTGGCCTCCCAAACTGGAGACAGTCTAAAAGTTCATCAAGCATGAACTGGTTCTGTCCTTTACTGTGGGATGGTGTAGTGCTATAAAACGAAAACTCAACAACCCAGAAAGCAAGCAAGCGCGTAGCTCCTGAGTCCCTGCTGAGTCCCCGATGTTGCCTAGGGGACGGATTAGAGCTGTCCCATAGAATGTGCAAGGTTGTATCCCTTGAGAAGCAGGATGGACAGCTTCCTCCTATAGAGTAGCCATGAGAGAAAAAACTCCATAAAATAATAAAAAATACAAGACCACACCTATCCCAAACTACATAAATTGGACCCACAAAACGTTGAACCAGGAAATCACATACACACTACAAAGCATATTATTTCGTTAATTAAAGACCAAAGAGCCATCCAATTTTTACCCATAGCAACCCTACGGCATAGAAGAAAAGCGTTCCTGTGGGTTTCTGAAGCTGTAACCCCCTACAAGGGATACAAAGCCTCATCCTGTTCCTGAGGAACAGTGGTGGTTTCGAACTGCTGACTTGGTGGTTGGCCACCCAGTAGTTCACCAAGTAGGATTCCTGGGCTCCAATCAGGTTCAAAATCAAGCAAAACTCACATATGTATGCAGGAGGATGTGGCAAGACATCTGTGGGGAGAAATCCATTGTCTTTTCCTCCTGTATTTGAAGTCCAGAGAATGGTTACCTGGGAGAAGAAGGAGTTAGCGATTCAGAGAACATGGGGAGCTACGTTGTGGAGGCTAGTGTTGTGATATGTTCTGAATGGTGATTTCATTATTTGTGGGTTTTTATATACGTTTGATCCATGTTGATAAAAAAGGTTGCTTGTTTTTTTTAAAGCACCCTCTATGCATTAGGGAAAGCCCCCACCCCTCTCCCAACAACATATAGGTTAGAAAGAGAGATATTAGCCATGATTGGCATATGCTAGAATCATCTGCACCCAAGATGTGAATAGTGGCTCCACTTTGTAACTTCAGGTTCACATCCTGCTCAATGTATGTCTGTACTATTGAATTTTTAACCACATTCAAGCAAAAGAGGTGCTTCCTTTGCCTAAAACGAAGGACACAGGGCCCTTGTTTGGCCCCTGGGCAGTGAGGTTGAGTGGAAGCTCAAGCGTGTGTAACTGCCACTGTCACCCATGGATCCTGGGGAGGAGCTGTGCCAGCCCACTGACCACAGCCTGCTGACTCGTGCCTTCTCCAACCTGGGCATCAAGGTCCTTCCTCAACCACCACATGGGCCCTGTTCCTGCTCATCTTCTAGTTGCTCACCGATATGTAATTAAGTTTTGGAAAACCTCCTCCATGCTGGATACGTTATCCTGGAAATTGGGCTTTGCATCTGGCAGTCTTAGAAAGCAACATTCCACCCCCCTCCGCCCCCCACCCTCCGGCTCGCAATTGACTCACAATTTAATTAAAAAGATTCTCAGGACATCTGGTCTTCTTTTGTAGCAGTGCATTTGCAGTTGGTTTCTCGGGTGTGTTTTTGTTTGCAAGCCCTGCATTTATTTACAGAGACAGAGACACTCATTTCCCTCCTCTCTGACTTAGGTAGAGTTTTGTGATCTTTATTACCACCATGTTCTGCAAACTGGGACTGGGACTTTGTATCATAAGCTCCTGGAGGTTGGTTCCTCTCTCAGCAATGCTAGGTCTCTGGTCCGAGGAATTCATGAGGCTCCCCAGAAATGTGTCCCATTTCTGCCTTCCTACCCCCTAGGGCCCTGGGGAATCCAGATCACAATCTTCATCCCTGTGCTTCTTACCAGCAACAAAGCTTTCTGCTTAGCCGTTTTCCTTCACTGTGACAAAATCCATCTAAAAAGAGCTCTCCTGGGTGAAAATTATGCACACATGACAGAGAATGGTGGGGGGAATTGAGTCAGGGGCTGGCAGGCAAGCCATTTGACTTCTCTGACCTCTATTCCACCTGCAGACGAGGTCTCAGGCTTTGGAGGTGGAAGTTCCAACCGTCCCTTGATCCTGTGGATGAACTGTTTCCTGCCCCCATGATGCTCTTCACTGCTCCGTTCTCCTGTGGGGAGGAAGTGATGCTGACCCACAGCTGGCTCATCAGAAGCTGATGTGAAACACTGTCTTTCTACGAATGGTCATGTCCACCGGGTCATTTGCTAAGATTCTTTTTACATCCCCAATAACATTAGTTTTGAATAGCATTCTGTCTTTCGTCACATCCAATCTCTATGACCTTATTGATCTTTTATTTATTCGTAGTGTAGGTTTTTTATTCTGAATCAGGGGAAGGTTTGCAGAGCAGACCTTCAGCTGTCCATTCAACAATCCGGACTTACACTGTTTCACCCAATCCGTTGCACTCTTCACTGTGCAGCATCACTTGGCCCACTTCCTGTCTGTGTCTCCCGTGTTGTCCATTCTCCCTGTGTGCTGCGTGTTCTGTGTTTTGTTCTTGAGAAATTACTGTCTTCTTGAACTTTAGTGGCTGAGTGTTCTAACCCTGGAGGGAGAGGAGGGATCAACTTCAGACCTGACAAGTGACTGAAGGCCAGTGTCTCTAAGGTTCCACCAGGCTCTGTCCACCAGGAAGCCTTGTCTCTTTTATGATTTGGGCTTTTCCCCCACATTGTCCTCCCACTCTCTCCAGGACCTTCTAAGATGATCCTTTTTCAGAGCAGTTGGTAGTGATGGCCAGGCATGGCCTAGCTCTTCTGGGCTCAGGGTGGTGGAAGCTGATGTTGGCATAGTCCATTTGTCCATTGGACTGATTGTTTCCATGTGTATTTCCTATGTCCTCACTCTTCCTTCCTCCGGGTGGGACGAGATCATTAGTGCATCATCAATGGTTGATATCAAGCTTTTAACGACTCCAGTAACTAGTCACCCAAGTAGAATATAGAACATTATCTCTGTAGACGATGTGATATCCATTGGTCTTCCTGGAGACGTTGGTCCTGAGCCCCCAGGTCCAGCAGCTTGTTCCTTTGAAGTGTTTAGGTCTATCTAAGATGTCACTGTAATCTTCCTCTGTAATCATTTTGACATCACCCTTTTTGACATGTGTTGCCCCCTTTTTCTGCCTGCCCATCCACTGACACCCCTGGAGCTGGGTGAAGTACATGGTATTCATCTCACACTCTGAGCTCAGCAAGAATGCTAGAGCAGAACGGGGTAGGGAGGTGGGGAGCTGGTTGATGCTGCAAGTCAAATAGCACTTTGCCTCTTGCCACCATCTCCTACCTGCCCCGCTTGGTTTTCTCATTGCTTGAATCTGAGCAAGAGGTCCTCTCACTCTGGGGCTCTGGGCAGGTGGATCTTTGGTATACTGTGGCAAGAAGCCCTGCCTGGCCACAGCTGCCTGAGCCTTGTGCAACACAGTTAAACATTAGCAGCAGGCAAACCAAGACAGCATTGGGAAATGATGGCTTTAATTCAATGAAAGGGAGCCCTTTCACCTCCCTCCCAGCAGGCAGAAAGGATATGGGAAGACAGGAGGTAGACTGCTCCAGGATTGTGAGCTGGCCTCCAACATACCAGAGACAATATAAGGCACTTTATCAAGCGCGGGTGACAAATCCCTAGTGCCCTCTCACCTCCAGTGCAAGTCCGTGCTTGGTTATTAGATGCATAAACCTTAGCAGACCTCAGTGTCTTTACATTTAGAATAGGAATAATAAACCCTGACCTGCTTAGCGTAAGGGCTTGCTGCTGATTTCAAAATGAAGCAAGAAACATGAAAATGCCTTTGTGGAAAAACCTTATTCCCTGGCTTTGATATCACTTTTTTTCTTGTTTTCATTTAACTTTCTCCTATAACATCTTCTGCATTTCTGGAAGCCTTTTCTATGGACTTTTCAATGGCTACTGTCTACCCGATGGGCGCCCTGGTGGTGTAGTGGTTAGGCATTGGGCCGTGATCTGCATGGTTGGCAGTTCAAAACCACTAATAACTCCCAGGGAAAAAGACAAAGTTGAAGACTGGGTTTTCTACTCCTGTAAACATGTATAGGCTCAGACACCCACAGGGGCTTGCTGTCAGTCAGAGTGGACTCCATGGAAGTGAGTTGAGTTTTTTACATCGTAGACAGAGCCCTTGTGGCCTAGAAAGTTACAAGTTGAGTGGCTAACCACAAGGTCAGCAGTTCCAAACCACCAGCCGCTCTTGGGGAGAAAGAGGAAGCCTCCTACTCCTCTAAAGAGTTCCAGTCTTGGAAACTCTGTGGGGAAGTTCTACCCTGACCTTCAAGTTTGCAATGAGTCAGAATTGGTTCCAGGACATTTAATCTTGTTTGTTGGTCTCCGCTTCATAAAGATAGGCCTGGTGCAGGGCCAGGGTCATGTTTGATTCTGTTGTTCCCAGGGTCTCTGTGGGTCACACCCAACTCGACGAACCCCCACCACAAGAGTCTTACAAGAAAGTGAGGATTGTCCAAAGTACTGGAGCTTAGTTACTATGGGGCATGGAGATTGTCTTTAATTTTCTATTCTTCAAACTAATGTAAACATTCAACTTGGTGCACACGGATTTTTTTCTTCTTCTTTTACTATCTCTATATCTTTTACTGTCATTGTCAGGGTGTAGAATGATTGCGATAAAAGAGAGGGTTGACTTTTAGATCCAGGAAACATATCAGTAGTCGCTTTCAAAAATAATCCTTTCACTAAGTAGTCACTTTTATTCCCATTGGCCATGCACACAGAAGATGGCACTGGGCTGGGAGTGCCTCTGACTATCAACACACAAGAGCAAGCACGCCATCACCGCCCAGTGCCTAACACCGTGTAATCATGCAGTCAGGCACGATCATTTCTGCTCCCTAATTCAGCAGTCGACAGGTTGACCTCGTCAGACTCTATTTGAACTGCCTGCTCTTCTCACCAGCATATTCCCTGCCTGATGCAAGGAGAATGAAAGACCACCCTCTCTTGTTCAGAAATTTAGCCTGGATGCATGCCTGACTCATCTCATTTCTTCTGCCCTCAAATTAAGCAAGTGACTGCCATCATCTCCATGGTTCAAATGAGGAGAGAGAAGATAGGTCTCAGGCTTTCTCAAAGGCAACAGATAACAGGTGGCAGAGTCAGCATTGCGATGCCATCCCCTGCAAGATGTTGTCTCCAGGGGTCCCTGGGGTGCTGTGAAAGAGCCCTGGAGCATCCCATAGCCAAGACAAGACACTGCCACCACCATCATCAGTCAGCATCGTCACTCCAGCTGTTTCCCACCACAGCCTTCTCCATTCAAAGCGCAGTTTCTTCTGGTGATTCCAGTGGGCTATAACCTCAGTGCATGTATGGTCCATCTGTTGCTCCCAGTATATTGCAGGGAGAGCAGTTTAACCCCAGGGTTCTACCTGTAACAGATGAGCATAGGAGAGCATCCTTCTGATTTCTGCATTACCTTTCTTCCTTCTCCCCTCCCTCTTGTCCTCACTTCCTCCTTCCTCTCCCACTTTCCTTCAAAAGACCATTGTTGAATGCCTTCAAGGCTCTGGCCATGTGCTGTGGACCCAAGGAGGAACTGAAGCCATGGTGGCTAAGCCTGGGAAACCATTGTACTTTTCTGTCCACAGAAAAGTTGTTCATAATTATTATTTTTATCGAGGTGAAATGTGCACGACACAACCCTCTTATGCTTCTACTTCCATAGCCTCTTATTTCATGTTGTCTGCAATTACTGAGCGCTTTGCTATTTGTGGGTGTGGCCACCTGTGCTGCCTGCAGCCCTGGGTACAATGAATGACACATATAAACAGCATGCCTGAAGGGTTCAATAAGCACACGGAGTCATTACATGAATTAATAGTTCTCACCCTCCCAATGGTCATTTAGATTCTTAGACAGCCGGGGCAATGTCAATATCACAGTTGGAAAAAAGCTTGATTGTCTGAGGCCATTGTCCATCACCTGTGGTTGATGGATACTCAAAGGCCACTCACTGAATAAGGGGCAGAAGTAGTGTCCCTCCAACCACAAAAGAGAATGCTCCCTTCTCTCATCGCCCAGTCATTGAGTAGATGCCGACTCAGAGCATTGCTACAGGACAGAGTAGAACTTCCCCCTTAAATTTCTGAAACTAAATCATTAGAGGAGTAGGCAGCCTCCTCTTGCTTCTGCAGAGCGGTTTATGGGTTCCAATTTTTCTGACCCTGTGATGAGAGGCTCAGTGTGGTTAGCAGCTCAGTGTGGTTAGCGGTTCAGTGTGATTAGAGGCTCAGTGTGGTTAGTGGCTCAGTGTGGTTAGTGGTTCAGTGTGGTTAGCGGCTCAGTGTGGTTAGCAGCTCAGCCCACTGATCCCCAGTGCTTTGAATGATGCCTTGCCACCTCCACCCCACTATTAGCAACGCTTGTACTGGATAAGCCAGTAGCAAGGTAGGAAGTCAGACCTGGGTAAAGCGAACAGAGATAGGTGTCATTCCTGGAGATTCTCAGAGGGTGCAGACACAGTTCCTGATCCAGACCTTTAGGGAGGGCAGTGGAGACCCTCATGCTGGCTGCAGGCCCTGAGAAGTGAGAGAGGGCAGCCAAGTTTCCTGGCCGAGCAGCTTGGCTCCTGGCCTACTCAGGGGGGCTGAGGCTGTCTTTGATTTCTGAAGATGAATCAGCCTGGAATCTTCTCCCTCTAACCGGTGTTTGAACTAAACAAAATTCATATCTGTAGTTGAAAGTGCAGGGGGAACTGCTCTGGGACTGGCAGAGCAGGGCCCCTCATTAGCCATCTCTCTGCAACCCGCAGGCTGGCTGCTGCAGGGTGGGCCAGCAGGGCCGTCAGAGGGGGGCTGATAACCCAAGACTGAGCATCCAGGTGTTACTAGGTTCCCAGCTGCGGTACTCTCATCTGTGAAAGGAAGTTCCATCTATAAGCTGGCTATGCAAATTAGCATGTGCAAACCTGAAGCCAGGTGTCGACCTTGGACAGAAGCCTCCAGAGGAGGAGGAATCATTTAAGGGGGAGAGGCAGTGCTGTGGGAGCCCTGCAGAGGATTAGATCTTTGGGCTCCCCCACCATTCTGCACCCACTTTGCTCAGCCTCTTGTTAGACCCTGGGCCATGCACTTAGGAGCTGGATGGGGATTTGCTGACTGTGAATGAGGGTCTATAGGTCCCTGCCAAGAGAAGGACTGTGGGCCCAACCTTGGCGGATGTCAGTGTCCACCCAAAGAAAGCGAGTCTTCTGTCTAGGTCTGTCTCTGATTTATCACACAGTGGGAGATGAGCCACTTGCCCTTGAGGAGGGCCAGTTTTACAAAATATAGAGGTGGAACGAAGTTTGTTATGTCGGACACAGAAGATAGGTAGCTTGTCTTTTGGAATCTCAGCTCTGCCCTATATCAGCCATCTGACCCAAACAAGTCTCCATGTCTTTCTCCACAGACAGACAGAGGGCTGACCCCCAACTCACTGTCAGAGGAGAACGGGGTCCCATGGGGGTGTCAGTGATTGATACTTTGGCAGTCGATCACCAAGCCATTTTCCTTCTGAAACACCTCTCAGGATTCCATCCTATAGCCTCTGGGTTAGCAATTGAGCTCATCACTGCCCAGAAACTCCATTTAAATATATTGCTCTCCAGTCAATTCTGACTCACAGAAATCCTATAGGACAGAGTAGAACTGTCCCAGGGCCTTCCCAAGGCTATAAATCTTCACAAAGGCAGCCCACAGATCTATCTCAGCGGACATGATAGTATAATGCCTATTCTCTCGCCTGTGCCTTTGATTTCCCTTCTCCTTAGAGCATACATTTTTCAGGAACAAGGATCTTGTCACTTGCTATCTCTGGTTGTACAGAGCCAAACCCACTCTCACAGGTAGCCAGCCTCAGCCACTGCAGATGAATTACACTGGAGCTGTTGGCTATCATTTGAGCTTAATTTGAGTCGTGTCTGGACTCTGTCTGTTTCTTGAGGTGATGGTAGAGTTGGCAATTCTGGGAGCATGCCTAGGAGACTTGGGGGATGTAGCTTCATCTCTGTCTCTCCTTTCCTTTGCTTGGTGAGGCAACAACAGAAAAGGAGTTATAATCCTTAAGATGCACCAGGAATCACACAGAGCCACCCTCACCCACATGCTTGTAAGTCATTGTCCTTGCCATCAACATCATCATCGTCGTCATTTCAGTCCAGTGGAGCCCAGGAGTGCCTATACCTGAACTGCCTCTCCATCCGTGTACAGGTGAGCAGAGTTCAAGGTGGCTATACACTCCTTAGCCACAAAAGCATCCTGACAACTGCAGCAAGTTCTAGCCACTTTAAAAAATGACTTCAGTCAAAGCCTCAAAGCAACCACTCAGGGTTCATAATGTTCTCATCCCTGAGTGAGCTTGCCTATGGATATCAATGCTTCCGACCAGAGGCGCAAGTAGATCTGGAGCCAGAACCAGGAATTCCTCCTGACCCTGTGAGATCAGAGCCCACCCTACACTTGCTCTCCCAGAGAGTGCCACATGGGCTGCCTTCCATTCTGGACTACTGGGCACCCGTAGCATTTTCTGGAGAGGGACTCTAAAGAGAAGAGAGGTAAAATGGCTGACCCAAGGAGTCTGGGGTCCTCAGTCTGGGGTTAGCTCTCTTCCAGTTCTTGTTCCTGCTGCGACAACGACCCAAATGTGCTCAGAGGGTCACACGGCAGGTTCTCCACCTTCCTCTCATTGACTCACCTGTCCCTTCTCCACCTCTCCGATGGGAGCACTGGGTCAGAGTCTCTACTGGTTTCTGCCCATGCTCAGCTCCCAGAAAGAACTGGAAGAACTGAGCACCCCTGCTCTGTCTTGAAGGCCGCAGAGTTCTCTTTGTGCTAATGACTGCAGCTCACACACTCAGCCCAGGGAAGGATGACCTCTGGTAAAGGAAGCTACTTCCAGAGCAGATGACAAATGGGAGCTGGCCAGGGGTGTGACAGAGGTCCCCAGATCTTAGCCATTGCTGTCTCAACTGTGTGCACCAGTTATTAGGTCAACCCACAGGGAAGGCCCACCTGAGTGTCTGCAGACCGGCAGTGTGGGCAGCCTGCCCAGCACCTCTGCGCATTCCTTCTGCATCCTCTGCTTCTGCAGACAATGCTCTCTTCTCGGTCATTGAGAGCGTCATTTGGCAAGATCCTTTAGACCCCCATCTCATCAGAACCAAGACATGCAAATGTGCATCTGTCCAAACAGGCCCTTGAGTCACACGAACAAGCACATCACATACATAAGGGTCCCAGGGAACTCACTCTCTGTGCCTGGCTGTGAGTGGTGTTCTGTCATCGGGTCAGATGCTCACTTGTCTCATCAAACCTTTCATGTATTCTTCTTCTAAGCCCTGAGTCTGACTAGATACTACGTTAGCTCTCAGAAGCAGTAAAGAGGATTTAAAATGGTTAGTTTTCAATGTTCCTCCACGATTCCATAAACAAGGTAGTAGAGAGCAGGGGTCCTCAAACTATGGCCCACAGGCCACATGTGGCCCACTGAGGACATTTATCTGGCCTGCTGGGTGTTTTTGCCACCACTGCTGTCCTGCTTAGCAGCCAACTCATCCTGGGCCCACAGTGAATTTGTTCATAGTTTGCTTGTTTGTTTTTTTAACTGTAGTCCGGCCCTCCATCAGTCTGAGGGTCAGTGAACTGGCCCCCTGTTTAAAGAGTTTGAGGACTTCTGTTGTAGAGAATATTCTAGTTAACAGATACAAACACTGACATTCCCCAAAGACTGATACTTCATGGACAGCAGTGGTTCTTAGCTAGGGAGCCATATTGACCCCCATGGTGACATTTGGAAACCAGAACTGATGTGCCTATAGAGTCAGCAAAGTGAGGAAAGATTTGGAGGAAGGGGGAACCACAGGTGGTAGTTGGGTGATGGGGTGATGACCTCAAGGAGTCTATACAGGGAGGAAATGTTAGGAATGGATTTTGGCAGCGAATGTACTATTCTGTTGGTCTTAATTGAACTACGGGATGAGTCAATATATATTTCCAATTATTGTTATTTTTAAAGAGTTTGGGTGGTCACCTTGTGGATGGCAGGGGTAGGGGGCACTAGTGCCATCTAGTCGGTGGAGGCCAGGGATGTGGATAAGCATTTCGCAAAGCACAGGAAAGTGCCCCCACCCCATCAAATAGATTTTCAGCCCCAGAGATCCGTAGGACTGCAGTTGAGAACCTTGATGTAGACATTGAAGTGGGCCTTCAGGTTGCCTCTCTAACGTCAACAGAAGCAGAGAAGCACTTTCTTTATTCTATGATGTTGTTTTGATGTGCTTTTTTTTTTTTTTTTTTAGTCTGGACTCTGAATTTGATGTGGGAATTTCCTTCTGCTTCCCGCCCCCCCCTCCCCTCAGAGGAGGTTCTGTCTCGGCCTCACCATTGTTCTCATCCATCCTGGCTGCATGAGTGGGGTGGGAGGTGCTCGGGGAAATTCTCCTCCCATTATGAGGATCCTCCATCTGGAGAGACTGTTCTGAAGAGAGACTTCTTCTTGGAATGGAGTGAGGGCAGTGATGGCCAACCTCTTCCTACAGGAGACGGTTCCTTCAACATCCGTTTACCTGCCCAGTAGGAAAGTTTGAACTGCTCGTTCCCTGAACCCTTTTTAAAAAACTCTACCTGTTTCAGATGTCAAACTGATAGCACTGTGCTTAAGGATTCAGGTGCTAACTCATCAGCTGCTTCCTGAGAGGAAGGGGTAGCAGTCTCTTCCGTAGAGATGTGCAGCCTTGCTAACACAAAACTAAGCGCCTCTCTCTCTTAATGCCCACAGCGCCAGGGGGGTCTTCCCTAGGGAACTTCTGTGATCTGCTTCAAGAATTTGTGGACTGCACCGACTGGGTGCAAGCCACTTTGCTGGCACTAGCTTTCTGGGCTCCTTTCCTAGTGCTGCTGAGTTCCCCTTTTCAGCTCCAGCATGCTGGCAGGGAAGTCACCTGCATGAAAATCAGACTTCCCTCTGGTAAGGAGCAGGCCTGGGTACTAAGGGGCGCCCACAGCTCCACCCCAAGCACCAACAGCTCTTGAGGGATTCCATTCTGTCCTCGGAGCACACAGCCCTGTGCCCACAGTCAGTAGGACTTTATCACTCTTGGATCACAACTGAGAGGAAATCATACCCACGAACGCTGCGCCCCAGCTAAACCCAACCACAGCCCGTCACCCCTGCACCCTCAATGGGCTTCAAGTTCTCTCCTTCATATCTGTGAGTTCTTGTTTGCTCCCTTTGTCCCTGGCTGGGATCTGCCAGCAGACACAGGGTAATTGTTGCCAGAGGCTTAAGGACATTTATTCAAGGAAAAGTAAACATGGAGAAAAATCGTATCTCTTAACTTCCAGTCCCACGGTGGAAGGGAGAGAGGCAAACCGGTAACGCAGCGAGAGAAGGCAGGTCTCAGCACTCTGATCCTTGTTTTATCTCCTTAAGGATCCAGTCAGGGATATTTCTCTGAGCACACAGTTTTAACAGGACATAAGCGCAGATGTGTGGGTGCATTTTCTGGGCATGTTGTTTCTGCATCCTGCCTTGCCTTCCCATCCTGAACCCAGAGCCCAAAACGAGGCGCCTGAGCTCTGTGCTCAGTGGATCCCACTGGGCACCTTCATGGTGGAAGGAGAGGCTCACTCTGACTGCATGCTGCAATGCCAGGGCTGGAGCTCCCAGGAACCCTCTTCTCACACGAACCCAGCCTGTTCTTCCCCCATCAGAACGTGCAGGGTCCTTTGTGTGCCTGCCCTGGCTGCGGTGACAATTTGCTCAGCTCTGTAACCACCTCCTCTGGTTTCTCTGCCTTTACTCAGGCTGCACAGCAACCCTATCAGAGGGCTCCTTCCAGGAAAGTCCTCCTGGCTCCCTGTGGTCTGTGTGATAGGTGACCATTGTTTCTTGGGACAAGACTCCTCTTGCTTGAGTCCTGTATATGTCCCCAGATCTTGACGATATTGTCAGTTGCCTCTGAGTTGACTCCATGCATGGTGACCCCCAGAGAGAAAACACAACTAAGTCAGTCCTATCTTGTGCCACCTTCATGTCTCTCGCGTGCTTGAGTCCACTAGTGTTGCTGCTGTGTGTTTGCAGGGCCTCCCAACCTCGGGGTCTTAGCTTCCAAAACTCTAGCAATCACCAATTATGATCTTTCAGGTTTCTACAGGCTTCCATGGTCTGAGTTTGGGAAGTAGGTGGCTAGACTGCTCTTCCTAACTGTCTGAGTCTGGAAGCACCATTGAAATGGCCCCACTGCGCCAAATCAGGGGTACTTCTATGTGTTTGTCTATAAAGAGAGATTCCAATCAAGAACTGGCTCACACTGGGGTCAAAGTGGGTAAGTCCAGTCCAGCTCAAGTCCGAGGGTCAGACATCAGCTGAAGGCCTTTCCTGACTCCTGCAGCTGCCAGGGTATCAGAGGAGGCAGCTTCCAACATTTACCTCTGGGGTTTGGTAGGTGCAATTGCACGGCGATAATTAATTATTATGGTAAAGTCATAGAGAGCATGAGAAAGAGAAATTTAATGGAGTCAGACACAGTTTTTGGTAGCATAATCACCTCAGCCCCACTTGGTGGTCCACATGGAGAGAGTGAGGGGGGAGGAGAGGATATGGGGAAGGGGATAGGAAGGAGAGAGAGGAGTTGGGGGAGGATAGGCAGTCCAGCAAGAACACTCATTTTTTCTGAACAAGTCTTATGTATCTTTGGGGGATATGCAAGGTCCCTAATTACAGGCAAAGACATATGTCACAGGAAAGGGTTGTGCCATAGGTAATAAAATGATGGAAAGAATAATCTAGGGGTACACACACAATAGGGGAGGAATGCTATTGGAGTCTTCATATGACAAGATGAGTGGCCCTAAGATTTTTGACGGCAGCAGCCTAACCCTAAGTACCCTTGGGCCAGAGACTTGTTGTAGTTACAGCTTTCAGGGGAAGTGACCCATTATCCTAAAAGCAGGGAGTCAACCCTATCTTATGTGTAAGAGAAGAAGGTCTCTGGATATCTGAAATCTTTAGGGAGAATAACTAAGCTTCTGACCTCCCACCAGACAGTTTCTAATATTTGCTTAATATTTTGAAGAAGATATAATTGTGGGAAAGTCTTACCTTTCCCTGACATGAGGGATAATGAACAGGAAACAAGAAGATCCCAGGCTGGTAGATTCCACATGAAATGAATCCAAGATGAACCAATTGAAATCAAGGTTGGCACTCTGCTGATGGTTCCTAGGAAGGGCAGGAGATAGCACAGGAGGTCCTTGGACCAGATGTGCAATCCAGGGTTCTCTAGAGAGGGGACACTGGTTTGTAGAAAGAAAGAGATGGCTCTTTCCATTCTGGGAGTGGCTAAGTTCATGTGGTTCAAGTCCACAGGTCAAAATGTAATCCAGAGGCTTCATCTGACTCCTGTAGCTGCAGAGGCTGCTGAGCAAGAAGCAGAAAGGCAAAGTAGAAGGCCGAGAGAGGTCAAGCTCAATCTGAGATTGGCCAGATGAGGGAGAAAGAGGAGGCCGTCTGCTCCTATAAAGATATTAAAGATCTCAGATGCCCTAAGGTGCAGCTCTGCTCTGTCCTTTAGGGTAACTGTGACTTGGAATCAACTCAACAACAGTGGAGAAGGTAAGGTCAAGTGTTTTTCATTTGGGTAATTCTTAGCCTTTGGTGTTAGGCAGAGTTCCGTAGGGAAACAAAACCAGGACACTTGTGAATAGGTAGATAGATAGATAGATTGATAGCTAGATTGATTGATTTATACAGCACAGAGAAATATAACAGTCAATTAGTCCACACAACAGTACAGAGGACTCCGTTCAACTCACTTCTGTGGAACTGTTAATATCCTGGAAACCCTTCAACTCAGGAGGGCTGTTGGGTCTAAGGTCAAGGAATCAGACAGCTGAGTCTTCCTCAGGGAACTGCAGGCAGTCCAGTCACAGGCAGCAAACAGCAGGACCAATCCCCAACAGTCAGGAGCTTAGCAAAGCAGGCCCAGGTGGGATATCGAACTCAAGAAATACAAGATGACAGGATCCACCAGCCTCAAGCTCAAATAATGTGTATATACACCAGCAACTTGGCAAACCAGGTCTTCAAGGAATCTCACGCTCTGGCAATGCTATCCATGATCCATGATTCACAGGTTGCCTATTCCACAGGTAGAATAGCTCACAAGTTGAAGCAGCCACACACTGATCCAATCACCAGAGAGCAAGAGAAGGAGGGTGAGTCTTACAGAGCCATTTATCTCATTGCCTGCCAATCAGACTGCGACCTTATTAATCTCACAATATCCTATTGGCCAGGTTGGTGTAATAAGCCTATCACAGTCTACCCCTTTCCAACTTGGCATCTATACATAATTCTTTAGTCATATATAATTTCCAAACATGAATGAAATCACAATTACACCTTACATTATACACGTTACATACCTATAAATGAAAGGACACTGAATCTAAGTGTATTTGGCACATTATACATGAACAAAGGAGTTATTCAATAAGCACATATAAAGAAGATAAATTAACGATCACAAACCTCGCTTTTGCAATTTATTACCTGGTTAACTGATAGGTAGAACTATCTTCTTCTACTACCCATTCTGTATTACCTTTGCCCTCAGCCAACACCTACCTCAGCTGGCCATGGTTGTTTGCCTGGTGAAGTGACCCAGACCTTCATTCCTGAGGAGTCTGGGTCATTAAATGTCCTGTCAGGATTGGGTTGCTGTAACTTATCTTTACTTTAATCATAGGGCATGGTAGTACTAACAGATGGCCTGTAGGATCTCCTGGATTCCCGACATATTATTCTTCTTTGTCTCCATTATGCAGCACCAGTTCAGCCCAATTTCCCCTGGGTAATCAGAATCAGTCATACCACTCAATACAATGAAATCCTTCTTTACCTGTTGATCCAAAGGCTTAAGTAGCCCAAAATCGCCAGGGATAATTATTAGTTGTCAGTTCAGTGGAATCAGTGCTGTGTTTTCAGATGGAAGAATTCCTTTCTTTGGGACCAGGACCTCCAGGTCTAAAGCACATAGGGTTGCTGGGACAGGAAGCAATAGTGCTGCAAGTGGGTCACTAAGAGTAATAGTGAGTGGCGCCATGCCAACTTCCACTCTTTGGTTTCTGGATCCATGAATTCTGGCTATTGGAGACACAGCACCATATATTGGCTGCTGGCTTAAAGTGTATACAACATTCAGGAGAACACGATCCCAGATCCACAGTTATTGCCACCTAGCTGGCACGTAATTGTGTCTTTAGGAGGCCATTCCATCAATCTATCAAGCCAGCAGCTTCAGGATAATGAGACACAGGATACGACCAGAGGATTTCATGGGCATGGACCCATTGCCACACTGGATTTGCTGTGAAGTGAGTTCCTTGATCAGAAGCAATCCTATGCCATGCTGGTGGGTAAGTCATTCTGTAAGTCCATGAATGGTAGCTTTGGTAGAAGCATTGCATGCAGGGAAAGCAAGCCCATATCCAGAGTAGGTATTTATTCTAGTAAGAACAAAATGCTGCCCCCTTCATGATGGAAGTGGTCCCATATAATCAACTTGCCACCAGGTAGCTGGTGAATCTTCCTGAGGAATGGTCCCCTATTTTGGACTCGATGTTGGCTTCTGCTACTGAAAGATGAGGCACTCAGCAGTGGAAGTGGCCAAGTCAGCCTTGGTGAGTGGAAGTTCATGTTGCTGTGTCCATGCATAACCTCCATCCCTGCCACCATCTCCTCTTTGTTCATGTGCCAATTGGGCAATGACAGGAGTGATAGAGGAAAAAGAAGGACTAGTCTTCACAGTGCATACTATCTTCTCCACTTGATTATTAAAGTCCTCCTATTCAGAGGTAATCCTTTGCTGAGCATTCACATGAGACGTGATTACCTTTACTCTCTTGGCTCAGTCAGGGAGGTCTATCCATTCACCTCTTCCCCACACCATTTTTATCATGAATTTCCAATTCCCTGACCATCCAGCCAAGCCATCAGCCACAAACCATGAATCAGTATACAATCTAACATGTCCCTAATGACCAGGTTGGCACAATAAACCTACCTATCACACCTTACAAACAGCCAAGGTCTTTTCTGTGGAAAGCCAGTCCATGGTCCCCACTTCCTCACATCTTGGATGCTTTGATCCTTCTTCATTCATTAGCCAGGTGACCTTGGCAAGTTGCATTTCATCTCTGAATCCTCAGTTCCCTTGGCTGATGGGTATAATTCAGATCTGCAATTCTCAGGGTCCTAGGTCTGTGCCCCTCCCATGGTGGACAGTAGGTCAATCATTGGTGCTCTGCCTTTTACTTCTGTGTCTTGGAGCTCTCAGTGGCTAGGGACCCACCTCAAGCTGAGCAGAGCCAGAGCTGGCATGTGTGTGTGTGTGTTAGTAAATACAATCCCTCACAAATGAACATTGTGTTAGTCCTGGTAGACTAGAAAAACGAATTCATAGACATGCATATGGATATAAGGGAAAAATTTACATACAAGAGCAATGGAACATTGAGAAAGCCCCAGTCCAGTTCAAAATCATAAGACCAATATTAGCCCATATGTCTGATACCAGTCTATAAAGCCTCCTTCTGACTCATGAAGTCACAGGCCAGTGGGTGAAGAGTAATGACCCTGGCAGGGGTCCCCACATGGCTCCTCATTTCCAGGGATCAGGGTCCAACAGCAGTATCCATTGGTGATAGAAACATCTCAGCGCTGACAGGGGTCTCTCTGTGGCTTTTCCGACTTCAGAGGTCTGGTTCCATCAGGTAAGGTGGTGTGGCTTCTCCTCTTACTCATCCGGTTTCTCAGACACTACCACCTTGTCTTATCAGTGGAGCGACTTTCAAAAATTGGGGGATATGGTCTCTGTTCTCTAATTGGGAAATACCGCAAGACTTCCCAGAATTCTCAGGAGAAAGCCATGCCCACACAGAGGTCTCATTGACTACTCACTGGCTATCTCCAGATTGACAGGCTGGACTCCACCCCGACATCCCAATCATGAAATTGACATCAAGTCCATGACCGCCACAAACATGCTTACTCATTGGATAAGAGGAGAGAGGGGTCCAGGTTCTTCTTCTGACTTTATCTCCACTTAGGGGTGAAAATTAGGCCAAGGACTGTGATATGCATAGATACACACAGGCAACAATGGTCTAAGATAGGAGGCATTCCTTCAGCCTGTGGACCATTCCTTCTTAGAGCCTCGGTTTCGTTGGTCTCAGAAGCACAGCCAGGATGCCTGACTACCAGGGCATTTGTGCAGAAACATAGATGCTATGCAAATAAGATGCTTCACAGGACCCTCTGTTCCTCCTTCTCACCTTGAGTTTTCCTCTTTCCCTAAGCTGAACCCCTGATCCGAGTGCCCAGCCCCATCATGCCTTGGCCCCTTGGACAACAGCTTGTCTATCCTCCAAGAGTTTCTCCACTGCTCCCTGCACCTCCCAGCTGCAGCCTGGAAAACCTTAGGGAGCAGGGGCTGGGAAGGACTGCACACCTGAAATGCTGACATTGTCATTTCTGCTCTCTGATGAAATCAAGGGGCCAGTCAGCTTTGCAGATGGTTGTATAAACATCCTGATAAGGAGATTAGTGCGCGATCCCTGAGCGCATTCGTGCTGCTAATGTGGAGCTCCCTCTGAAGCGGGCATGGACTGGCTGCCTCCTCCTTCTCTGTCCTTGGACGCTCGTCAATTAAAGAGCCACCTTTCATGAGGAGCCAGAAGCGAACGTCATCCCTGTGCCTGGGCAGTGGCTTACTGGAAAGAGAATGGAGGAAGAGGGGATGTACTGCTAAGAGACCGGGACTATGTAAAGGACAAAAAGGGGAGACCTTCACGCTCTGGATAATCCTGAGTTGCCATTGTGACCTGTTGTGGGATGTAGATGTGACTACCTGGAGTGACTTGTTGGGTCCCTCACCACAGCTCAGCTCCATCCTCAGTCAAAAGGTCTTGTCCCCTCAGCTACCTAATATTAACTGGTTGTCAGTGAGTGGATTCTGATGTATGGTGACCTCAGGTGTGTACAGCAGAGTGGTACTCCATACGGATTTAATGGCAGGTTTTTTGTTTGTTTGTGTTTTTAATGAGGAGCTCTGGTGGCATAGTGGGGTACCTGTTGGGCTGCTAACTCAAAGGACAACTCTCGAGCCGCTATGATGGAGAAAGATCAGACTCCCTGCTGTTTTGATAATGCATACAGCCTTGGAAGCCCACAGGGGCAGCTGGATCCTATCCTGCAGGACCCTGAGAGGTGACATGCCTCCATGGAAGGGAGATTAGTTTTGCTGAGAACACCCAGCCTTTATTCTAGGGCACTTTAGACTGAACTCATACCTCTATCTTTTAATGTGCAGCCACGCATGCAAACCCATAACACCCTAGAGACTCCAGACAAGACAAAGCATGATAAAAGGGCATCGTGTTAAGTAAAATAGAAGGTGGAGAGCTCACCTAGGAGGTGGATTGATGGGGAGGCTGCAGCAGACTCTCACACCATGAAGATGGTGAGGATGCTATAAGAGCGGGCAATGTTCTCTTCCAAAACCAGAGAGACCCAGTAGGGAGCTTGTGTTAGTCCAGGTAAACTAGAGGAACAAATTTATAGACACGGATATAGATATAAGGGAATGGTTTATATGCAAAAGGAATGGAACACTGAGAAAGCATCCCAATCCAGTCCAGTCCAAAGTCCTAAGTCTGATATTAGCCCACATGCCTGATACCAGTCTATAATGTCTCCTTCTAACTCATGAAGTCACAGGTCAGTGGGTGCAGAACCCCAGCAATGGCAGGGGCCTTGCCATGGCTCCTCACTTCCAGAGCTCAGGGTCCATCAACAGCATCTAGTGGCAGAAGCAACTCATCATTGGCAGCGGCAGGGGTCTCCACATGGCCTCTCCAGTTTCAGAGGTCTGGCTCCATCAGGGCCAAGCTGTGTGGCTTCCCTTCTGGCTCCTCAGATGCTGCCATCTTGTCTTGTCCATGATTCATCGTCTCTGAAACTAACTCCCAACAACTGGGGAAGATAGCTTCTCATCTTTCCGAGGGAAATATCGTGATATTTCCCAGAAACCTCAGGAGAAAGCCATGCCCATGTGGAGGCCTCATTGGCTCCTTAATGGCTATCTCCATTAATAGGCTAGACTCTATCCCTATATTTCAATCATAAAATTAACATAAGCACATGACTGCCACAGGGTTCCTGAGCCTGTCGATTCTTGTGGGAACAGACGGATGCTGCAGGGTTTAAACTGCTCATCTTGTGGGTTAGATGTCTAACCCACAGCACCACCAGGAATCCTTCCCGTAACGCACAGGGTGGTGTAAAACCAGGAAAGGCATGCACCAGACTTGCATCCTTTCACTGTGATGATTGAGCCTGTATGCCCAGGAAATCATCAGAGAAGCTAGACTACATGAAGAAGAACACAGCATCGGGATTGCAGGAAGAAGCATTCACGAGCTGTGACATGCAGATGACACAACCTTGCTTGCTGAGAGAGAATTGGAAGCATTTAGTGATGAAGATCACAGACTATAGCTTTCACGGTGGATGACACGACAATGTAATGACATCAGACCTCCTCACTATTCACGAGGGATCTAATGAGTGGTATCATGAGAACCCGAGAAAAAAGTGAAGTTTTCCAGGATTTCATTTTTTTTTTTTTTTGGATCCACAATCAGCACTCATGAGAACAGTGGCCAAGAAGCCAATCGGGGTCTTCACAAGGCATCTCTTCTGCAAAAGACCTCTCTCCAGTCCCTGGAGAAGGGCATCGTGCTTGGTAAAGGATCGGGAAGACGGATCGACACAGGGGCTGCAATAATGGACTCAAACATAAGAACTGTGAGGATGGGACAGGGCCAGAAGTGTTTTCTTCTGTTGTACACAGACTCGCTACAGATTGGCATTGATATGATAGTAGGTATCAACCAAGTGTTTAGAAACCAAGTTGCCGCGTTGAGATCTAAGGTGCACCTGACCGAAGCCATGGTATGTTCATTCACCTCTCATGCACTCCTGATATATGCAAAAGCTGGGCCATGAATAAGGAAGATGAGAGATGAGCTGGTATGGGTGTGTGATGGTATTGGCTAAGAAGAGTGACCAGACCAGGAACCGCCAGAAAAACATACCCTCTGTCTTGAAGAATTTCAGTCAGAGTACTCCTGAGAAGAAAAGATGCCGAACCTTTGTGTCATACACTTTGGATATGTCCTTCCCTGGAGAAAGACATCGTGCCTGGTCAAGTGAAGGGTCTGTGAGAGAGAGAAGATCCTCCAGGCGTGGATTGTAAGAGGCTGCAACAATAAGTTCAAATGTTGCCATGGCGGTGATGGTGACTGGAGACCAAGCAGTTTTGTTTTACAAGAGGTTGCACCATCAAACACCAAACACCCCCACCCTCTTCTTGGACAGAAGAGTTGAGGTGTGGAGAGAGCTCAGCTCTGAAGTCATCCCAGTGTCAGTGCCAGCCTATTTTCTGCTGTCCTACTGGCTGGGCAGCCCCAGTAGAAAGCACTAAAAGAGGCCATTCTCCCCTCCTCGATGAGTTGGCTCACTTTAAATAAAGAACATGGACATACCTTGCATGGTGCCAGCAGTGAGCTGTCTCAGGGATCTAGTGCTGCTGTAACAGAAGTGCACAGGTTTGTTCCCTCAGAGTTTAGGAAGCTCAAGGTCTGAACTCAGAGCCCCAGCTCCTGGTGAAGACTGGACCTCCCGGTCAGCTCTGGAGGAAGGTCCCAGTGGCCTTCCTGTGGGGCCAGTTTTCCTTGGAGAGCTGCATGGCTACATCTGTCTTGAGATCACTCTTCTCTGGGTCTAGGAGGTCCTTAGCCCAGGGACCCCTGAGTCCCCAGGATGATTCCACTTTTGACTCTTTGTTTCTTTTCATGGCTTGGTCGTCATCAGGACCCGATGATCTCTGAGAACTTGTTGAAACCCTTTCATATCCCAGAAGAGATTGTCTTCAGGTGCAAACTAATCCCAGAGCTGGCACCCTGACTCACTAACATACGTGACTCTAATCCTTCCTCTTTAAGGGTTCACAACCCACAGGATGGTCGCATCATGTCCCCAACTCTCCAAACCAAGCTTACTGCCTTCTGGCTGATTGTGACTCATGGTGGCCCTCTAGGACAGAGCATCCCTGCCCCTGTGAGTTTCCAGGTCTGTTTCTGAAAATGGGAAGCCTCCTCTTTCTCCCTCAGAGTGGCCGGTGGTTTTCAACTGCCAGGCTTGTGTGTGGTTAGCAGTCCAACCCGTAACTCATTCAGTCACAAGGGGAGGATAATGACATCATACTGTGAATCCTGACCCAGCCACATTGACACATATCATTGGGGAATACAGTTCAGTGCACGGCAGAGCCATTATCCTGTTGACCCTGGTATAGTTGCATGTGTATCTCTTGCTGTCTGAAATGCCCCACACACATCTCCACCCCACTCCCACTATTCCTCTTTGTCAACTGATGACACTCATCTTCCTGAAAGCCCCCCTCTCTCCTAGTCTAGAGATGCCTCTCCTCTGGACTCCCATAGCCAGCTGCTTCCTTCTAAGCTCACACATATCACAGGGCTTCAACATTTCCTGGTTTTTCCTCCATGCTACCTGGAAGCCGTAGAATCCCCAGGAACAGGAACAATCACATTCTCCTCTCTGCCCTTTGGCTCACAGGAAATTCTCAGCAACTGTTGGTTGATGAATGAGCCTCGTGTGTAGGCACTGTCCAATTTATCATTGCAAGCTGTGGACGGGAGTTTCCTAGACACTTTCTGGAGTGAAAAGAAAGGAAAGGAGAGTCCAGTGAGAGATCGGGGGCAAGTCTCTTGCATCAGGATTTATGTGGAACCAGGAAGCCAGACCAGAAACTGGGGGTCCTAGGGACAGGTGTAGAAGGGGAGCACAGGTAAGGCAAAGAGAGAATTGAACAGGTGAATTACTCACAATGTCATGGAAGCCAGGACATCCTCTTGCTAGATGGCAATCTCACCACAGAGAGCTGGATCCGGAGCTTGTCTAGACAGACAAGATAGGATTACTCTCCCCATTTAGTAGACGAGAAAACTGAGATTCAGAGAAAGCAGGTGGGGTTTCCAAGAACACATGGCTGTGGCAGAACCTGAAACATACCAGAACCTTTCTGAGGTGTGCCTTCTCTCCCAAGAAGTTGCCTCCTACGGTTCTCTGTGCCCCGGAGAGGATGTAAAGAGGTCTTTGCGCTATTTTGAAATCTTCTAGATGCCTGGGCTTAGATGGGTCTTAGCTCAGATGTGTTCCTGTGGCCCATGTGGAATCCTCCAGCATTAAATAAGAAATTTCCAAGAGGCTGGTTGGCAGTCATGGGCTGGAGGGGATGGAGATGCTGATGTCCAGGCTGCAGGGAGATGCTCATACCAGGCAGGACAAATCAAACCTGACCAGACCACGCCATTGCCATTGAGTCAGTGCAGAGTCTGAACAACCCTGGAGGGTAGGGTAGAACCACGCCTGTGAGTTTCCAAGACATTAGCTCTTTATGGGAGTAGAAGGCTTCATCCTTTTCCTGAAGAGGGGCTGGTCGTTTTGAACTGCTGACTGTACCATTAGTGGCCCAGCGAGGAACCTCTGCCACCTAGATAACACCAGCAGGTGTGAAAAATAAAGTGTGCTTCCCCGGCCCTCAGGAATCTGTGTCTTGGAGGATCCGCTCCCAGGCAAGAAACTGTGGATCTTACAAGTTACCCCTGGGAATCCCAGCTGCTCACAGGTGTAGGCTGTGAAAGAAATAGACAGTGTTGTTTTGTGTGGGTGGGTGCGCATGTGTGTTTAACGGCAAACATCTCACTTTGAAAGGAGTCAGCTTGGAAATGTCAGTTAGGCAGCCGGAAAAAATATTCATTATGATAGGGTGGCATCAGACACATGTTTCCTTCACCTGCTGGATTTAGAGCAAACTCTTTCGTCCTGGCTCATCCCACTCAATCCATACACGATTCAACAGAAGAAGGCCGGAAACTCAGGGCTTGACAGACAGGGCTGTTCTGGAATCAGCCCCAAGAGAGGGGATGTGGCGGGGGTGGGGAGGGGGAGCGTTCAGCACAGCCAAGACCCAGCAGGGCTGCCCTACATGAGACCTGGGGTCCTTTCTTGAGGCCTGGCGTGCACCTCAGCTAAGCCAAAGCACTGGAAACTTGCCTCTCGCTTGCTGTCTGCAACTACCAAGTTTCCTCACCCTGATGCCCTCAGAGGAGGACTGACCTCAGGTGCCACTCCAGGTCCAGCAGGAGATCTTAAGCCAGGGCTGGGCAATGTCTTGAGACCAAAGAGTCAATCCTGTCCCTCCTAACAACTTTAAAATCACTCAAGAGCCTTAACTCTATTTTTCCAAACAAATGAAATCACTGTGATCTCCAAATAGTTTGTGTGTTACGTCAGAGCCACACATTCACACTGAAAGAGCCACATGTGGCTTGTGAGCCCCCCACTTTGCCGGCCACTGTTCTAAGCCCTTGCTTGCCTGAAAAGCCTGTGTTCATTGGGTCCAGGCATGGGAGGTGGCCCTTTGATTTTCCAGAATGCCTCTTAGACAGAACCGTGGCAAAACATCTTGTTGCTTCAGACCTGCGGTCAGGAGATAGGAATCAGTACAAAACACAGGGAGTGTTCAGTGAGATGGATCGATAATACCTTCTATCAGATCACAACTATCAAGCACGTCAAAGACCACAAGGAAGGCACATGGCTGGACAAAGTTGCCCTTGGTTCTAGGAGCAGACTTCAACAAGGCCCTGGAGAAGCTCAACCATATTTTTTAATTGCTTTTTCCCCATGGAATGTCTGATGCCCCCTTATACATCAGGGGTCTCACGAAAAGAAAAAGAAAAAACTCACAACAAACTCACTGTCATCGAGTTGACTCAGAGGTCTAACAACCTGTAGGAGGGGTAGCACTGCTGAGTTTGCAGCTCGCAGCCCAGCTGGTGACCATGATCCGCCCAGGGCTCCTCTCAGAAGGATGTTCCACTCGATGGCAACAAAACGCAGCAAAGCTTCCCGGGTTGTTGATCTATCGCTGCGGCTACCACAGGGAAAAGGATGGGCTTTGAGAGGGTTTGTCTAGAGCCCTCCAGATTCCGGAGCCGTGAAAGGAAGTCCACAGGAAGGACCAGTCCATTTTCGCCAAGTGGCAACCTGCTGACGAGAGTCTTGACAGGACTGGGGAGAGTGGGAATTCTGAGACCTCTTCTCCTCACAGCCATTGACTGGGCTATTTGACGCATGCTGATAGCCCTTTGCTAGTCCTTGTCCCAATATGCCAAGCTATCCAATCACTTCCACTTCATGTCCAGAGAAAATGGGGCCCTTGGAATCACTGAGAGGCTCACCGCATCTCCTGATGCCACGTGGGGATTGTTTTCCTTACAAATGGACCCTCTGTGGCCGCCCTGGTCGGGTAAATCTATGAGTGCAGTTTTTTCCAATCCCATTTTGTCCTCATTGTGTGTCTCTGTGCTACGTGTGGATAGTTCTTACAATAGTTCCATTTTCCTGGGATGTTATTGTGCCCTTAGTGGACAACAGGATGGCATCCAGATAACTTTTGTGTGCACTGGGAAGTCCCAAAGAAGTCCTTCTGCTCCTATGATTGTTCACTATGGGACGGTGGCCTGGAAGGGACCTGAGACTCTAGAGGTACACCCACATGTAAGTTGCACTGTGTGGTAGTTACATCATCTCATATCCACTTAAGGGGATGAAGAGTGAAGGGGGTGGAGTTTAGCCTGTCCCTCATATCGCAGCTTGATCGGAGGGCGGCCGAGACAAACAGTTCTCTGGAGGCTGGCCTCCCCCTCTTTCTGTTTCACCTTCCTATTGAAGAGCCTCACTGGGAGAGCTGGAGGAGCCATGTGCAGACCCTCCCCAGGGCTGAGATGCTTCTGGCACCATTGGATCAAAAGTACTTCCCACCCACTGCGTTGTGATCTTCCTGACTTTGCATCAATGCATATAACTGTGTGAATCTGAAGCAGGACTGATGGACTAGTATTGGACTTATGAGATAAAAATATCAGACTTAGGGTCTTGATCTGGAGTGGGCTGGCATGTTTTCCTGATATAGACCTGCTTCTTGATATCTAGCTCTTTCTTACACACACACACACACACACACACACATATATATATATATGTGTGTGTGTGTGTGTGTGTATGTATGTATCCCTGTATTTGCATCTCTAGTCCACCTGGGCCTCACTAACACACACAGCCAAAGTGAGGTTGGTGAGAAGTTCTAAAACCCTATTATCCCTGCAGGCCTACGATTCTTCCCACTTCTCAGCTTCGAAAACTGAGCCTGGAAGGGCTAACTGAGGGTCCTTCAACTCTGCAGTGACAGGACTACAATGCATGTTCTTCCCATCACAGCATTTTATGCTGTTGGCTTGAAGCAACTCTTTCCCAACCCATGGCCTATCTCGGCGTTCAATGCTGCATTTACAGGGACGTCCTGAAGTTAACAATACATCAAGCACACTGGTGATATCCGTTTCAAGGCCCTGTGGAAGAATGACCCACACTTTGACTCCCATAAAGATGTATAGTCTAAGAAACCCATAGGGACAGTTCTACCCTGCCCTCTCAGGTCACTATGACTAAGACTTTACCGGCAATGAGGTTAGTTTTAGAGCTGTCTGACATGGACCAAGTTATTGAGCATCTGTATGCCTCAGTTTCCTCGCCTGTACATGGGGATACCCAAACCTTCCTTCTAGGGTTGCTAGATGTGTTAGACAAGGTTGCCTAGAAAAACAAATCCAAGGATACATAGATGCGCAAGAGAGTGCTTTATATCAGGAAGTAGTTATATATCAGGAAAACGTGCCAGTCTGGTCCAGATCAGGTCCATAAGTCTGATACTAGTCCATAAATCCCTCTTCAGCACTCCTTCAGCTGCATGCAAAGATGCAGCATGCAAGAAGATCACAAGCCGGCGGGTGCCGCATCTGGTAGCTCCAGTGGGGGCGGAAGTATCACAAGACTCTGGCAGATATCAGCCCACATGACTCAACAACAAGAAGGTGAAGCAGAGAGAGGGGGAGGAGGTTTCCAGGACTCTTCTTATAAGAAGGCCCCACCCCTAGGGAGGTACCACCAGGCTGTGATCTGACTGGCAGGCTAGCCTGACCCACCCCTTGACTCTGTTTATCAAGTTGACATGAGATTATGTAACTGCCACAGTACACAACAGAAATAATGTTCACACATCACTTACCAATGTTATGCATAAGGTCAGCAAGTGTTGGTAGTTATCCGTGTACTGTGCAATCTTACAATCACTCGGACTTTGAGTCCCTGCATGGTGAAGTCCCTGCAAGCTAATGGTGAAGCACTAGGTGACTAAGGTTGGCAGTTTCAAACCACCTTGGAAGAAGGGACTGGTGATCCATCAACTTCTGAAAATTCATAGTTATCAGAGCCTGGCTGAGCACACTTCTGTTCTCAACACACACACACACACACACACACACACACACACACACACACACACACACGTCAGAATCAACCCAACAGCCACTGGTTTGGTTTAATGGAGTTAAATAGCAGTCTGACGCTTGATGTGTGGTCATTAGTGGTTTCCTGGAAGACACATGGTGTCTCGGACATTAGAAAAGCAGCAGTCACTTCCTCTGCTGGGTCACAACAACCAGAGCCACCAACATCTCAGGAAGGAAGATTCGGAAACGGGTCCCTCTGTCTCCCCAGTTGTCCACTGTCTCCAAAAACGTGTTCACCCCAGGCTTCTCTGTTCCTGAAGGAACACCTCTGCCCACAGCAGCACAGGGCTGAGGATCTGCGGCTAGGAT
The DNA here is from genome assembly GCA_004026705.1 of Nesogale talazaci. Lineage (NCBI taxonomy): Eukaryota > Metazoa > Chordata > Mammalia > Afrosoricida > Tenrecidae > Nesogale > Nesogale talazaci. The sequence continues at coordinate 48,260 of PVJH01009836.1, read as the reverse complement.
TCTCAGGTTCTTGGCTGCCAGCAACTGCCAAGCTTATTCTACTCAACCCTCATCACTGTGTCTGTGTGCTCCTGCCTACCTGTCATGAAGATTCTAGTGAGGACCCCTGCTCATCTCAGAGAATCTCAGGTTCACAAGGCACCCTTCCACTTGGCTTTGTCAAGAACCCTCTAAGGCCCCCAGATGGCTCAGCAGTCACATGCTGGACTATGAACCCAAAGGCCAGCAACAGGATCCCACCAGCAACTCTGGGAGGCGAGACCTGACGACCCGCTCCCATGAAGCGTGCAGCCTAGGGGATCCCCTCACTGGCCTCCAGTCAAGGCTACTCAGTAACCCCCTGGGGGTTTCTGGGACTGTCACAGACCAGAGCAGTAGAAAGTCCAGTCTTTCTCCTGCATAGTTGCTGGTGGATTTGAGCTGACAAGCATGCGGATCACAGGCCAATGCCAAGCCACACCACCACCAGGACTCCCTAGGAGCACCTCCAGGGCAGTTCTCCTTTGTCAGGTCAGGTCCCTAAGGTTGGCATACAGCAAGAGTCACACATAAGTTCAAGTGCTACTGGCCTCCTCAGGATTTTTCACTCAACCTGCATTTACTAGATAGGCCATTTCAATGAGTCCTTTAGGAGAACAGCGTGCACCTTGCAAATGTCATGTGTCACATTTTAGCCACCAGTCTATCTACTCCTTGTACCAGGTCACTTTTGTGCAGTTCTCAGAACTGCCTTCCTTATGAGGCTGAGCCCCACCTGAGCCTCTCTCCATATGATGAGCTACTCAGTCCCGGGGGCACAGCGACACAATTTCACGAGCAACTCCGAGTCCGTCGGCAAGAGGAGGTGTTGGAGTCTCACGTGGCTTAGAGATGGGTTGTGAAATTAGAGCCGAGTGTTCTCAGATAACTCATCAGAGTGATGGCCATGTCACACATCTAAATCGTGCTGGGGCTTTAGTAAACCTTGCCTCTTCTTGTCTGACTGTCGAATGTCTGATAAGAGCTACAACACGTCGTTACAAACGGTAAGCCATTTGACTTCCAGGTTCAATTTTCCAACTATTCCCCTTTCAAGCACCCGCATTGGTTTAATTGAAGAATTATCCCAAGATTGCCCGATGAGTTATTGGAGGCTGGCATCACTTACAGCGATCTCTTAGCGTGAAGCCGGTTTTCCTCACTGCTCTGCGAGCAGAACAGAAGAGAGGAATCAATTACATTCTACATCTTTCCGCAGCCTGGAGTTCCAAGTTGTTTTTTTCTTGTAATATTTTCCAAAATAGCCTCCTAGTTTTCTGTGATACTTATGATCAGAGAATGCTTTACATTGAGGCTTCTAACATAAATGTATTTTAAACATCAGACCATTCTGCTTAACATATTGGAACCCAAATATGAGGTTTCATCTAAGACAGGGAGCTATACATACATATATATCAGGGATATATACACACACATATATCAGGGGTATATATATATATATATATATATATCAGGCATATATGTCAGGAATATATATATTTCAGGAATAGATATATATCAAGCATATATAAATATTTCAGGGATATATATATCAGGGATAGCTATGTATCAGGGATATGTAGTTCAGGAATATATATCAGTGATATATATGTATATATATATTTCAGGGATATGTATATATATCATGGATATATATGTGTGTGTGTGCATATATATCAGATATATATAGTTTTGGAAACCAGTTCTCCCCAAGGCCATCCAAACAGTGATTTAATCTTCTCCTTATCTCAGCTTAGTGGCTACATGTTGGGCTACTGACAATAGGTCTGCAGGTCAAAACCCTGGCTGCTTCTTAGGAGAGCACCGGGGTTTTGAATTTCTGTAAAGGGTGACAGTCTCAGAAACTCACAAGACCATTCTACCCTGTTCTTAGAAGGTCACTATGAGTCAGCCTCTGCTCAATGGCAGTGAGGTTTTTAAATTTCTATTTTCTTGACTCATATAACTTATAGCCACGGGCTGCCTGGTGTGCAAGGCACCCATCTAGGTTCTTGGGCACAGAAGAAGCAAACGCATGAGGTCAGGTTCTTGTTCCCAGGAGGCTGACAGGGCAATGAGAGTGAGACAATAGACAAGGGAAGAACCCACACCACCGTTTCAGATGCTAAGTGTAAGGAAGACAGTTTCCCAGGGGTCAAGAGCAACTGCATTTGTGCATCTAGGGAGAGGGGAGAAGGCATCCTCTCCTCCTTCCTTTCTGGTGGACATCTTTGGAGTGTGTTTCCTCCAAAGCCACCAAGTCCAGAGTTGGACAGCTCAGTTCCAACTGTTTCCAGGGTCCTCCTTCACCAGACTCGAAGGTGTCTCCCTGTAATCCCATCCTGAGGAATCCCTGTACTTCTCTCCTCTAGAACCTTTGCACGGAGCAGGTGTGCTTCCTCCTTCACCGGCAAACCCAGCATGTGTGGCTTCCCTCTCTAGCCTGAGTATCCTCTGCACTTCCCTCTCTCTCAGCCCAGCCTCCATCCCCAGCACACATTACTGGCTGTTCTTCAGCATCTTCTGAAAGTGGCATGCCCAGGCGTGCTCATCACACTGTGCACAATCCAGAAAGAAGGCAGGAACCGTCTCCCCCCTCCAACTCCCCACCTCTGAATGAATATGTATCAGCATTGGGGGTGGGAAGGGGACAGCTTTCATCATCCTGTGGTTGCTTCTCTCACTTTTAGCCAACTGAATTTCCCCAGGACTCTTCAGGGATCAGATGAGGACCCACCTTCTCTCTTGAATACTTGCCCATTCATATTGAAATGTCAACACTGCAGAATCTTCTCAAATAATTCTCGGGATGGCAACCAAAACATATGTCCTGAGAACTCACACCGGTTGAATGGCTTCACCTCTCTGGGGCCCCTTGGAATGTGGTCCAGGGTGAAGACATTTGGAGCGAGTCCCTCCTCTTGTCTGGACCTTTTCAGGGAGTGATGGGGGCACAGTATGCTCCCAGCACCTGCATCTGCCTGGCTTAAGAATGCTTTTTTTGGAGGTTGCAGAATGGCCCCTCCTAGAATTAAATGGAGCCCAGGGATTCCCATCTGCTGGGTCTGGGAGGTACAGGCATTGTAATTTGGGAGGCTTGGCACACCTATGCCTAATTGACATCCCAGCTGGCTAACAGGCTTCCAACACTTGAGGCTTAAAGGGCAGCTTTCAGACTTTAATTGGAAAAAATAACAAAAGGTGCACTTAAGTGGTCCTAGCCTCCCGCTGGTCTTTGTAGGCCCTCACAGTATTTTCTCCAAACAACTAGACATTCTGGGGACTAAGGCCTCTGAAGTCCTCCAAATCCCAGGAGAGGGTCTTGCTATTTGTTTTCTTTCTTTCCCTTCTTCTCCATGCAAATCACCTGTTCATTATTCCCCCACATCCACCCCCCAACATCTCCCAGAAGCACTTTATGTAGGGGTGGGGTATGTACTTAGAGGGATCTCTCCAGCAGCAGTTCTTTTAAGGGGGCTCACACAGAGCCAATCGGACTTCTGGTCTCGAAGTAGGATCCAGGGACCACGGGGGAGCTTCTCAGAAATGCGGGCTCTGGGGAGGAGGTCTGGGATCTGCACACCCAAGCCTGAGAGGTATTGCTTTAGAGTGCGGGTTCTCGAACCTGGCTGCTCTGGAAAATTACTTGGGAGCTTTAGAAACAGGCTGATCCTTGAGGGATGACCTTGGAGATTATCTACCAGTTTTGGGGGCTGGGGCTGACACTGGCCTAGTGACAGCTTCCCTGGGAGATATGAATGGGTAGACAGGATGGCAAGGTAGCCATCCAGAGGCTGTCTGAGACCACAGAGTGTCAGGCTATTAGCTATCCAATTATCTCACTTTCTCTGTGTTCTCAAGCAAACCTCGCTGTCATCCAGGCAATGCTGACTTGTGACCCCCTGTGGGCTTCTGAGACAGTAACTCTTTAGGAGAGTGGAAAACTCAGTCTGTCTCCTATGGAGACACCATTGGTCTTCAACTCATGACCATGCAGATTGCAGCCCCACATAGAACCCCTTGTACTACCAGAGCTCCTCTGGGGACAGAGGCACACAGGTGGAATAGCTGGGGCCCAGCACCCCAAATTTAACAGGGATGGGAGTATATTTCTGGGACTGTAACCCAGGCCTCGGGACTCTTGTTTGACGTCCTGAGCATCAAGTTCAAGGCAACTCTCACTGCACTGCCATGGGCAGGTGTGGTGGCGTACCTGTGAGAAGATTCAGGAGTGCCACCGGATCGGGTTTCAGGGACCGTGCTGCAGTTCCAGCAACACCATCTAGCAGTGGAACGTGTGGTCTGGACCAGCTTCTGAGGGCAGCTGGGCATTGATTCAGGCAGCTCGGAAGCTCCTGGATGCCGAAGATGAAAGATCAATAGTGATTGCTCGAGTCCTGTCTTCCTCCGCTTTCCCAGGGAGCCCAAGAATTAGAGCTGCTCCTCTCGGTCTGCTCTCAATTCCATATTGCATGGAGTCAAGAAGGGGTTGAAGTCAAGGAAAACAACAACAACAACAACAAATCATGTATTCTTCTCTGAAAGGTAATCAGTCCTTGGATTAATAGTTTGATCTCTTCCTAAGTAGGGTCTAGTCTTAAGTGGAATGTGTAGGTAAGTGGAAGCCAGTGCATAGAGTTTTCTACTCAGCTTTAGTTCACTGTACGGATAAGGAGCTCTGGGCTGCTAGACCCTCAAGGCCTCCAGTTCGAAACCACCAACCACTCCTCAGGAAAAAGATGAAGCTTTCTACTCCCGTAAAGTATTGAAAACTCACAGGGGCCATTCTCCACGGTCCTGTAAGGTCACAATGAGTCAGAATGGGTGGCTGTGAGGTGTGTGTGTGTGTGTGTGTGTGTGTGTACACATATCCTGGGGGGGGGGGAACCTCTAGAGTGGAGTGAGTTACACATTGTCCTGCTACCTGCAAGATCAGCAGTTAGACTCCACCAGTGACTCCATGGGAGAAAGATGAAGGGCTCTGTCCTTGTAAAGATTCACAGGCTTGGAAACCCCAAGGGATCGCTCTCCTCAGTTCTGTAGGATGACTGTGGTGGAACTGACTTGATGGCTGTGGGGGATGGGCAGAGAGGGGAGAGTCAGTGTGAGAATAAGAGGTCTATTGTTGTGCTGGGTTAAGCATGCAGCTGCTAACTGAAAGACGGGTGGTTTGCACTCACCAGCCACTCCACGGGGAAAGACGAAACAGCCCACGTCAATCAAGACTTAGAGGTCAGTCCTCTACAGTCACTCTGAGACTGAAATTGACCCCAAGGTTGTGCATTTGGTTTGGTTTTTGAACAGAGCGTCTGACTTGGGTAGTGGCTTCGCAGTGATCCGAAAGCTGCATGGGCATGAAGAATGTGTTACAAGACTGGCTTGAGGTAGCCATGCCAGCGTGAGGGCAACTTCACCCAACACAGATGTCTCAGTAAGTTCATAAGCCTGGAAGCTCTGCATGCAAACATCCGCCAGGGCTTACAAGACGATCTGCCACACCCATGGAGATGAGCACAACATGGCTGTAGTCGAGACGAGAGAAGGAACATACAACACTCTTCTTTAAAAAAGTAAAAATTGTGAACAGGTAAGTAGAGTAGCAGAGAGAGGAAACTCCCCAAACAGAGATTTGAATGTAGAAGGGTTTGGATGACCTTAGTGGAGGTAGAAGACGAGATTGCATAGGTAGATTGGAAGCTATAATTATGCAGGAGATTGAATGTTAAGACCCAAATTGGAATTCAATTAGAGCTAGTGATTCACAGGAGGACTTTCAAGCAGATTTAAGTCCTGTGGCCAGGTGAGATAAGGTGAATCAGCTGTGACGGGAGGCCATCAATCCACTGTCCACTGTCTGGGCAAACCAAACAAGGGTGGAACGATCCTAAAGCAGAGTAGCACTGGGGAGAAAGGAAAGGAGGGCATAGTCTGAAAGACTTTGGATCTAGACCTTAATTAGCACATTTAGGAGAGCCTTTATGGGGTAAGTAGACATTGTGTTTACATTGGTTAATTGAAAGTACATTTCCCTGGAGCTAAATTACAGTGAACACTATTAAATCACAATTAGAGTCTATCTGGGTATCTGCAGCACTATGGATTCCGTAGGTTGGGGGATTGGCTCCACTTAGAGGATAGCAACCCTTTGAAAACTTCCTGCTGCTGAGAACAAAGTGTGAACAGGAGGTCAGGGGTAATCAGTCAGTACGGAGTCAGCAGGGCCCATTAGAATGGTGCCGGTCCCTTGTGAGATGGGGGGGCTCCAGCATCCAGGGCAGCTGTCCTTGCTACAGATGGGAGGATTCATAGGCCAGACAAAGGTGGGAACCTGTCATCCAACCAACGACTCCTCTCAGCAATTCGGTGTAGGGATGGAGCAAAAAGCTTTAGGAAATCAGATGTGAATCCCTTCCACGGTCTTATATAGTGATCTTACTGTGGATGAGCAACCCGTGCGCCAAAGTCGATGACGTAAAACCAATCGAAGGAGACAGAGTTAAACTCAGATCCTGCCATTTTTTTTCTGTCGACCTTGGGGGAAAGGCTTCACCTCTTCAAGCCTTAGCTTTCTCATCTAGGAAAGAGGGATTAAAAAATGGTCCCCATTTCCCTAAAAGATAGAGGAAGATCAAATGAGAGAATATATGTGGGTGTGTTTGGGGTGTGTGTTTACTTATCGTATAATAGTGGTTATGCAGTGGGTTGCTAACTTTCAGATCAGCAGCTCAAAACTACCTGTTCCCCCATGAGAAAAGGATGTGCTTTCCATTCCTGTAAAGTGTTAGAGTCTTGGAAACTCACTGGGGCAGTTCTGCCTTATCCTACAGGCATGGGCGGGAATGCTATGGGTGGGAATCGACTACATGATAGTGAATTCTTAAAATAATATTCTGCATTTGTATCTGCATACACGTATAATACATATGTCTATGTGCATGTGTGTAAGATGCATGTGTAAATATACACACAGAGCAGGATCTGAAACATAGCGAGCCCTCAATGTGGCAGGGGTTGGAATCCTGTATTGTTTATCTTTCAAGACTCCTCTGCAGTGTGATACAAGTTAGGAGGACAGCAGAATATCCTAGGGCTGGAAATCCGTCAGCCTAGCCTTTGAGCCCTGCTCTCACAGGAAAGACTAGCTGTGTGACGTGCTAATCACTTCCCTCTCTGAATCCACAGGTGAATACATAGACGCGAGTACCAGCCAAAGTGTAGACGCACTGTTGATGGGAACAGGGTGGGGTGGGAGAAAAGAGTGAGAAGGAAGCATCCACATCACTGGGGCCTCATCTGAAAAGACTTCTTGTCTTGGCAAGGTATCTGAGTTCTTTGAGCAACTTATGGACATAGAGTAATGAGGGCCAAGTATGTACAAAAGACTGTTGACTGAAATTAGCAACTCATGGAGAAGAGATGTCTTCTAGGTTTGCCCAAAGGTCTTATTGGATTGTCTCAAGAAGGAAATATTTTTTGAGCGCTTCCTATGTGTCGCTACAGTGCACTTTGCTCTAGGTATTTCAAATTATCTAATATTTAAAATAAACCCATAGATGGGTTGCAAAATTAATCCCTTTCAACAGATGAAGAAATGGAGGTACCCAGTTGCTTTGAGACCACACATCCAGCAACTGACCCAGTGAGGTCTAGAACCCAGACACTCTGGCCCCAGATCACATTCTTAACCAGAATATACTGCCTCTGATTGATATCAGAAAGATGGAGACTTTTTTTTCAGTTTTTTTTCTCGTGAACCAGAATGATGGCTTGTAGAGCAAATCAGTTTTCCATTCAACAGCCAACCCACATTTTGTTCCATCTCATTGATGGCAATCCCCACGTTGTAATACCACTTATTCTACTGCCTCCCTGCCCTCCTGTTCCCATCACTTCTTCCTTCTTTACCATGACAAACTGTGTCCTTGGGTGATTGCTGCCCTGATGATCTCAAAGGATTGATTATTCCAATGGGTGCAACCTCCCTAGTGTTACTGTTCCACGGATAAAGCGGTGTACTATTTAGCTAAAAAATAGAGTGAGCTCATTCCCTGTCCTGAAGAGTGGTTAAGAGCCATAGTCTTCAGGGTCCCGCCAGGCTCTAACTGGCCTGCTCATTTTCACAAGTCTGAGTTTTGTTACATATTTTTCTCCCATTCTATCCAGGACCTCCTAATGCAGTGGTTCTCAACCTCTCAATGCCATGACCCTTTCATACAGTTCTTCATGCTGTGGTGACCCCCCCAACCATAACATTATTTTCATTGCTGCTTCATAACTGTGATTTTGCTACTGTTATGAATCAGGTGAACCCCATGAAACATGAGTGGATATTTCCTTTCTTATTTGGTTCTCTAGCTGCTATAGTTAGTACAATAATGAATTCTATAAATATTAAGAGTTTTACCTATTTTAAAATATGTGAACTCCCCCCCACCCCCCAAGGAGTCGCACAATCCACAAGTTGATAACCACTGTTCTAATCTGCCCCCTTTCAGGGCAGTTGGCAGCTAAGTGCCGTCAACTTCTGCTCTCAGAGTCACGGAGGTTGGTGGTCATGTGGTCCATTGCTCCATTTGTGGTGGAGTGACTTGCTTGATAGAATTCATAGTGTTTGCAACTCATGTCAATGACTGGGTGGGGCTATGCAAATGAGGTGTCTGGATTTCCGATGTTGGGATTGGTCGGTTTTGCCATCCTGCTGGACATGAAAGGAGCCTTCTCAGGAGTAGGAGTGTGGGAAAACCAACTACCATCAGGAGAAGCGAAGAAGATGTGGAGTGCATTTTTGGACCCCGAGATTCCTGTGTGCTAGACCTCCTTGATGCAGGAAACAGCAAGCTGTGACTCTGTGGGAAGGTTAGAGGAGTGGTGGCAACAGATCTGAGAGCAAGCAAACAGAGTACCTTCAGGCGGGTGGCTTGCTGGTGGTGAAGGGTCCCCAGCACTCCGTCAAGGAGGCTGGAGATGAGACTTACTTAAGGGGGAGTGGAGTGCCTCTGGGCCCTGGGCATTGATCAGTGGTACTGAGATGGAGCTTGGCAACCTTGCCTGAGCAAGGCAGAAGCCTCATATTCTGAGACAAAGAGGCAGAGGAGCAGAGAGAAGGAGGCTTGCTGGCCACCGGCATAGCTGGGAGGAGGGGGACCTGTCTGAAGAAACATATCCTGAATTTTTATGCTGAATTGCCGACTTCCCTAATAAGCCCCCTAATCATGGGCATTGTCTGTGAGTTTGCTGTGGCCATTGCAATGAATTATTAAGCCCAGCGGGAGAGTAGAGAGCACTGTGGACAGGATACCATCGGACTAATTGTTTCCATGAGTGTTCAATTTTCTTTACTCTGTTTTGCTCCGGATGGGGAGAGACCAGTAATTGCACTGTAGATTGCTGCTAACAAGCATTTAAGATCCCAGTCACTACTCACCAAAGTAGGACATAGAACATTGTCTCAGAGGACTTCTGTATGCTCATTGACCTTGGTGTACCTGAGACTATGGTCCCGAACCCTCGGGCCCAGCAACTCGTTCCTTCCAGATGTTTGATCATGTCTAGGAAGTTCTCATCACTGTTTGGAAGAGGATTTCTCAAAATCATCATTTTTTTAAAATAGAGGATTTCTTAAAATAGAAGCTTACAACGTGAAAGTTCCCTGAGAACAGAGATGATGCCGTTTAAGTATTTTCCTCCATTGCCCGTTTAAGTATTTAAGTATTTTTCCCCATTGCCCTGCACCTGCTGGAACTCGATTAATATTTGTGGAAAGCATGAGTGGAAGCTTCCCTTCTTATTTGGTTCTCTAGCTGCTATAGTTAGTACAATAATGAATTCTACAAATATTGAGAGTATTTCCTATTTTAAAATATGTTGTACTTGATAACAGGAGTATAATGGCAAACGAGACAAATCCCTGCCCTTGGGGTGATTATAATCTCAGGGGGATAATATTCACTGCCATTTGGTTGATTCTGACTCCTCTCCATCCTGCAGGGTAGACTAGAATTGGCCCTGTGAGTTTCCAGGGAGATCAGTCTTGATGACAGCAGAAGTATCATCTTTCTCTCACAGACCATCTGGTGGTTTTGAACTTCTGACCTTGGGATCACCCATCCACCTTGTAGCCCAGTATCCCACCAGAGCTCCTAATGTTGTAAGTAGCCCCTCCAGAAGGCTTTGGGCAGTCTGAAAGCTGAGTTTTCTTCAGTTTCTTCCTCTCTTTCTGTTTTTTACTGGATTATGTCCCCAAAAATATTTGCCATAAAATGTAACCTCTATGCCTGTGTTTATAATCTCATTTGGGAACGAGGTGTCTTTGATATGTTTCTGAGGCAGGAATGATGTTGGGTCCATCTAGAGTCAACCTATATTACTTTATAGAATTTGTTGACCTCTATCTATAGGTGAACCCCAACTTGTGACATTTCTTCTTACTATGGATGCCACTTTATATAGTCAAGAGCAGTAGAGTCCCCACATGAACGGAACCATATTCATTTCTTTGCCTGTTCCCTACCTCCTCTCACACACCATCTCTCAACATTGAGCCTCTCCTCCAAATATTACCCAACAGGAGCCCTGTGGGTCACTACAGTCTACAGAGACGGGGGAGAGCCTCAGAGGAGATCAGCATGTCATTCTGTTGTGCAAGGAGTCGCTGTGGATTGGGGGCTGTCTACATGGCAGCTGTGTTAGTCCAGGTAGACTAAAGAAATAAGTACAGGGACACTCGTATGTGTATGGGAAAGAGCTTTATATACAAGAGTAATCGAATATTGAAAATATTGAGAGAACATCCCAGTCAAATCCATATCAAGTCCAAAAGTCCGTTATGAGTCCCATATGTCTGATTCTAATCTATAAAGTCCTTCTCAAACTCATGAAATGCATGCAATGACCCTGAATGCAGGAAGATCACAGGCCAATGGGTGGGAAATCTTGTGGATCCAGTGGCATGGCAAGCATCTCAGTGCGGGCAGGGGTCTTCACGTGGCTTCTCCAGCTCCCAGGGCTGCATTAGGGTAGGTCCATATGTCTTCTCAGGGAGTCAACCTTGTCAGTAGAGCGTCTCCACAGGAGTGAGCAGAAGAGAGTGTGTCTCCTGCCTCCAAGGAAGAAAATACAGGAATCCCCAGAATCCTCCAGGGAAAGCCAGACTCACACAGAGGCCTCATTGGCTATACAATTATTGACAGACTAAATTCCAACCCTTCACACTTAATCCTCAAATTGGCAACCGGTTATATAATGACCATGGTAGCTAACTACAACACGTTTCCATGCACCAGACTATTGCTATTAAAACTTAAAAGAAGTGAAATACAAGGTAGTGAAGAGAGAGAGCAGGTATGATAGATGCCAAGACACATGGGGATCTCCAGGGAACCAGGGAACAGGCCCTGGGGAGTCAAAGCCCTCCCTCTAGAGCCCGCAGAGAGAAAAACTGTCTCCAAGAACTTAATTCAGACTCCCAGCCTCTTAGACCATTGGAAAGGATACGTGCTTGTTGAAGACACTCTTGGGTGGTCCTTCTGTCACAGCAGGTAGGAAGAGTTTTAAGGAGCCGAAGGATAAGTGCCAAGGTTGCCTTGCAGAGGCTGTGGACTGGGTTAGGGCTGTAAAAGCAATTCTGGTGAGACTTGGGTGGACATAAGCTATGGTCTAAGAGAAAACCTCTGTGGTCTCAGAGAATACGTATGGTGTCAGGAGTAGAAGGTTTTGCTGGAAATGTGAATATTACCCGTGTTTCTGTGACGCTTTACAAGGTAAGGGTAATTGGACAATGGAGGAAGGGTGATTCTTTGTAAGCAGAGACAAAAATCTTGTCTGCTGAATCATTTCAAATGTTTAGTGGGAGGTAGAACATGTAGGTGAGGAACTTAGACAACCAGTTGAGGATTCAAAGTAGGATCTTAATGGGGGCTGTGATCTCTCCTCGCCACTTACAGGACAATGTAAGAGGAAAGACATAGGCTTAAAAATGAAATGTTCACAAAATTTAAGATTTGTGAAATCTCAAGAGTTACATTAAAGAAACATGTTCTAGAATGTTCATCAAAGTCACAATCACACATTTTAGTTGTTGTTATTATAGAGAATCAGCCATTTTATCAAAAAAAATGTAGAGGCTTATTTTCAAGTACTGAGGGAACATGGAAATTACTCTGCTGGTGTTTGGACTTTATGGGTATCATGATTCCTTCTTTCTCTTCAAGTTCTCCTGTTTGTAATGGAAACATCTACCTTGTGCTTGTCCCACCGGAGTACTCTGACAACAGATACTTTGTTGCCTACATTTCACATGTGAACAGATGAAAAGGAAATCAGGATAAAAATATGCCTAACGTCTCACTCTTATTTGATTGAAGGGCTTCAGAAGATGAAATTGGGGGCTTGTGTTTAATAGAAGATGAAAGATCTTAGGGATGATGTGCTGGGGTGAGTGTGTTTTGTATATAGCAAGAACATAGTTTGGGGGATGTTCAAGGGAGCAATGTTAGAGATTAAATGTTGCACCCCTGCCCCCACATCTGAAATATGTGTGTTGTAAATCCTAAACATTAGGCCTATGGTTATGACCCCATTTGGAAATGAGTTATCTTTGTTATGTTATTGAGGCCAGATTAATGGGGGTTTCCATTGAATCCATCCCTATTGATATAAATCCTAGATTCCCGGTGCAGTTTTTTCTCCTCTGAAGGCTCCTATTCTAGTAGGTTGGGTCTCTGTGTGTATTGATTTACATGGAGCCTGGGTACTATCAGGTAAGGTCTGGACTACTCACCGCAAGGTCACCAGTTCAAACCCATGACAGGAGAAAGATGAAGCCATCTGCTCTCATAAAGACTTAGAAGTTCTATATAGAGTTGCTTTGGTTTGGAGTGTGTGTGTGTGTGTGTGTAGATTTAATAAAACTGAAATGTCTCTATAAACTTCAGTCTGGTTTTTGTTTTGTTTCAAACAACACACACACACACAGATTCTAAAATCTCTCTGTGCCATTGCATGTCTATCCCATGAGTTGCCTCCAACAGCCACATAATGTTTCTTAATATGCAGTTCTGCTGGCTTTTGCCAGGAACAATAGCTGCCTAGGTGGTCTCTGTTCTGCGTACATTCACACAAGGAGTGCCCCGGTCCAAACCCATTCATATCGTCAACATAAGCTGCACTGTAGATGCACACATGTTATATTTATGTGTGTGCCTTCTAGAAACGGGATTGCTGGGTTGTGTGATTTTAAAAATGCTTCATTTTCTCATTAGATTTTTTAAAATAACATTTTATGGGGGCTCTTCCAACATTCCATACATCGATTATATCAAGCATAGCCACACATGCGTTGTCATAAATCATTTCCAAACATTTTCTACTTGAGCCCATTCTGTCCATCTTGCCCCTCCCTCCCAATCTCATGAATCCTTGATGAATTCTACTCTAGAATCTGTAATCAATTATGAATCTAATGATGATTATGCTATTTTATTTATTTATTTATTTATTGGCCATTACAGCCCTCTGGTGGGAGTGGGAGACCCAGGCTTGCTCCTGGAGAGCTACTGTTGGATTTGAACCGCCAAGCCAGTGGGCTACAGTCCCGCACTCAACCACTACGCCACCGGGGCTCAGCCACTGATTGTGTTATTAGTTCCTATCTTACACTGTCCATTGTCTCTCTTCAACCACATCTCTGTTATTCATCACCTTGGGGGTAGGGGCTATATATCCAACCCTCACTAACTCATGGTGCTGCCTGGAACAGCACTGGAGACATTGTGTGGAAAGTGTGCCCCATCTGCCGCATGCACAGTGGGCTGAAATGCAAAGGGAGTGCAACAGGGCTGCAGCAAGGGGAACAAAGTAGCCAAGAACCCAAGGAATCCTGAAAATAGACTTCTGACTCAGGGGGCAAGGCTTGGCACCTGGTCAGATTTGCTCAGAAAACATGCATAAAGGTCAACAGACAGACCTGAAACTATCTGTTGGGTTTTGTTTTCTTGTTTTTGCTTTTTTCCAGTTTTTGTTTGTTGGCTTATTTTTGTTTTGTCTTTCTTTTAGCCTATGTCTATCTGTATAAGATAGGAAGGGAGAACAATTCCTAGGAGAAAACAACTGGACTGGCAATTCCAGGGGGACATGAAAAAGGAGGATTAATGGGTAAATGGATTGGGGAGCCAACAACCTCAGGGTTAAGGGAGAAACAAGAGATCCAAAATTGATGGTGAGGAGGGTGTATAATGCCAGGTGCGACTTGATCAAGAGTAATGCATCCAAGAGGAAATACTGAAAGCCAAATGAAGGGGGAGCACGATAGTGGGATAGGAGAAAGGTAAAAGGAAATGGAGGAATGAAAAAGGAGAAGAAGCTATTTATAGAGTTGTAGCTAGGGCTGAGCCCCAGTGCCATAGTGGTTGAGTGTGGGACTGTGGTCCATTGGCATGGTGGTTCAAATCCAGCATCAGCTCTCCAGGAGCAAGGCTGGACCTCCCGCTCCCACCAGAGGGCAGTGATACCCTTCCCTCCCCCTCAAAAAAAAAGAGTTGTAGCTATAGGTGTGCATATATGTAAATAAATTAATTTACAATAAAAGTGATAAAGGCCAATATACATATGTGAATATATTAAGTATTAAGATAGCGACAGATTTGGGGACTCTACTCAAGGCCACTCAACACAAGAACAAAATTGTTCTGTGATACTCACCTTCTCGACATGATCACTGAAGACAAAAGGGTGCATAAGTAAATGTGGTGAAGAGAGCAGATGGTCCCCAGCTGCCAAAAGATAGAGTGTCTAGGGTCTCAAAGACTGAAATTAAATAAGCAGTCATCCATTGGGGAAGCAAATAAGCCCACCAGCCTGTATGACCTTGAAGCGTTGATGGAATGAGGTATCGAGCATCAAAACATCCAAATAAAGCAACTATATTGATGTGAATGAGGGGGGGTGGAGTAGAGACTCAAAGTCCATCTGTAGACAATTAGATATCTCCCCCCACAGAAGAATTTAAGGAAGGGATGATTCAAGCAAGGTGCAGTATAGCACCGGTGAAGCACACACCACTTGTCTGGTTCCTGAATGTTCCCTCTCCCCAATTACCATGACCCAGTTCTAACTTGCAAATTGGGCTAGACCAGAGAGCACACATGGTACAGATAAGACCTCTCCAACACATGGAATTCAGGACAGGTCAATCCCTCAGGAACAGTCATGTAGGAAAAGGGGGACTGATCCTGGATTTTTTTTTTTGTAATGAGTAGATGTCAACATATCTCAAAAGAAAATGCAAGTTAGGGGTTGGTGTTGATGCTCTGAGGCTTTGCAGCTGCGCATTCTAGTGCTCAGTGCTGTGAGCACCCTCAATCGCCTGCCTGAACACAGCCCCATGCGCATCTGCTGTCCAGCGGCACGTTGATTGTCCTTGGAGGGGCGAGAGGTCGTGAATTGTGAAGGATCTTGCCTCGAAACCAGCTGTATCTATTTCACTCTGTCTAGGGAAGGAAAGCTGCTCTGTTGTTTCTGCAGCTAGGAAAGGAAAAAAGGACCAGACCTTCAAAGCAGCTGTGCTGGTGCTCTGTTCCTTCTTTCCATGTCAGAAGCAGGGAGGGATATTCAAGACGAACTCTACTGATCTCCTGCACACAATGGAAAACAATGCCACTGTACCCCCTTATCCTCATGTCCCATGACCAGGCTTTGGGGTGAGGTCGAGAAGTGAATGCGGTACAGAGAGGAACGGGAAAGGGAAGCTGGGAAGGGACTCCTGGAGTTGACTTGCAGCTGCTCTGAAGGGAAGAGATCCCAAATCAGCAGAACGGGGGGCCCTGTTCCTCCTCATTCCTTCCCAGCTCATTTCTGGGCCTTTGCTGTCTTCCAGCGCAAAATCCTGACAGTGTGCCATGCACTTGCAAAAGGATAATTACATTTGTTTCCCTGGGAGAGACAGGCCTGCTGTCAGCAGGGAGGAGTCTGATGTGGATGCAAGTCGAGCTAAATGCTCGCATATGCATAAACACCGAGGGTGCCTGCACTAAACCAGGGAGTAGAAACTCCTCAGGCCATAATGTTCTGGAGTTCTCTTGTGTATGGGTCCAGAGAACGATTAAGAAGTCTAACAATACCTTGACTGACCTACCTGGTGATGTATGTTCTCTTAAGCAGAGAGCCCCTGGAGACCCAGAGGTGAGTCCTGCTCTACGGGGTGGCCCAGAGCTTAGCATCAGGCCTAAGATGCTCAGTGGATGCTGTGCAGCTTTTCAAATGCTTGCGGGAGGAAGTCCTGGATCCTCAAGAGAGCAGCTGGTGTGTGAGGGAAAAGCCACCTCTTACCTAAGAGGTAGTGAGATGGGAATGCTATTTCTCCCAGCTCCAGCTGGGACTCATCACCCCGTTGGTCTCACCCCAAGACCCGGCAGAGGTCCCTGCTTTACTGTGTGACGAGACAAAGGCAAGACGGAGAAAAGAAACAGGAAACCTGGGAATGAGTGTCCTCCCTGTCTTTACTTCCTCAACATAGCTCTCTAGAGAATCGACTAGAAGAGAACTACTCATGAGATGACAAGATGGAAGCTGTAGAAATCTGGACAAGCCAGGTGCTGTGGAAACCTAGAAACCAGCCACGATAAAATCAGAGGACGTCAAATTTCAGTTTAACAAAAGGAAGAACTCTTTGGCAAGTGGAGAGACCTTTAAAAGTGCAACCCCCTCCCCCCCCCGAAGAATTTGCTGAAATCTCTGTTGGATCTCTTCAAGTTGGATCCTCTGGTTACGTGGGGCATGGCGCTCTCTAATTCTAAAACTTAAATGAAAAAATGAAGACTGGTCAATAGACAATGCCTGAGCGAATATGTTTGACTCTATGCTTTGCCTTAAAACTGATAAACAACATCTGTTTCTATTTTCCCTGAAACCCCTGAGATTCACACCATTGCGTCTGTTTCGTGTGGCCCTTATACTTTTGGGTTTCTCTCCTTCTGAGGCCTGCACCATGGTATCAGCAGTGTCCGCATCCATGACATCATAAAGGCCCTTGAATCAGCCCTTCAACTCACGGCCACCCTCTGCACGACAAAATGAAACACCACCCAGGCCTGTTTCATCCCCAAGATCGACTGTGATTAGATTGTTGTAATCCATAGGCATTTAACTGTCTGATTACCAGAAGGCATTTCTTCCTGGCCCCTATCTGTATGATGTAGGAGAATAAGAATATGGATCCTTCTGATTCTGGGATTCTCTATTTGTATGTTTTTCCATAAGGGGGCCCCTGGCCAATGTTGCTACTAAGGAAAAGATGACATCGACTCCAGCATACTTGGCCAGGTTCATTTCACATGTCCCTAATTCTCTTCTGCACATGAACCCAGAGGGTTAAGCTCTTCTTTGTAATGACTTAATGACTTGTGGTGGAGATGATGATGGCAACATACGTGTCAATGTGCTTGACACAATGGATATGTGTATGGATTGTGATGAGATCTGTAAGAGTTCCCAATAAGACTATACATATATATATGTGTGTGTGTGTGTGTGTGTGTGTATCCATGCCCTCTCACAAGCCCTGCTCTTCCCCTGTCTAAGTGAGGGTCTCCTCCCTAAGCAAGGTCCTCTTTCATGCATAAGCCTAAAATCATCATCAGAACCCAGAGGACCCAGGGAACAAGTGTCTGTTCACCCTGATGGAAACTGACCCAAATACATTCCAGGGAAGTCCAGTCTCCAGAAGGGACTATCCATTGATTAGATGTCCTCTGGATTTGACAGTCCCCAGAAGATACCCATGATTTGTGCTTGGCTGATAAAGGAAAGGTAGGCAGATCATGTCCACACGATGGCCCGTGGCCAGTGGAGACCCACTGGAGAGCAGGGACACTGACCACGTGGAGGTGCCCTGGGTCCGGGGACTCAGGTCATTGGCAATTAGATGTTTGGTTCTGGTGTTTCTGGAAGATGTTTAACCCCAGCTCATTAGCCTTCTCAGCCCAAGAACAGAGACTTCCTCAATAAAAATCCTTCCTGCCTCCATAGAGTAGCCGGTGCCTCTTGGAAGCTCTGAATCTTGAGAACCTAATCAAGACCTCAGACCCGGTATCTCTTCATTATGTTCACCCACATCCGGTGTGGAGAGGCAGCATTAAAAGGGACTCCAGCCCGATCAATACATAGTTAAGTAGAACACGATAATGATCCACTCTTTTCTTCCGTTCATGTCCTCTGGAGAGCCCCTTCACTCCTATGAACGTTTGTTTGTGAATCTCAGCCTTATTACTGCACTTGCCCACAGACATTTCAAAGGGCTCCAGATAAATGTGAGTTCCTTCCAGAGTGTGGGACCCAGGAAATCATGAAACTACTCATAATAGGCCTTCTTAAAGGATCAAAAGAAATTGACTCATGGAAATAACAACTTGATGAGGAGTTACTAGGTATCAGCATCCACTCGATGGCCCAGTTGGCCCCTTGTGATCCACTCTCCTCCTCTTGTATTTCTCTATCTGATGTCTGCACAGTGTTATCAGTGATGTCCCCATCCCTGCCAATGGAGGGTTTGGTTTGGGCTATGTCTTCACCAGCGTTTTCCAAAGTGGGTGATACTGCCAGGGGGAGGGGGGGAGAGGGGGGAGACAGTTGTCACTGGACCAACTTATGGGACTGCAAAAATGGATACCTACATTTTATCCTGTTGTTAATTTCTGGGGGTGGGGAGGTGGAGTGCTGAGGCTTTTGTAATCTAAAAAACGGACTCTAGGCCAAATGCATTTGGGAACCTGTGATGTAGACTCTGGTACGTTGCCAGTTTAAGGGTTGGATTGATAACCACCAGTGCTGAGTCTCAGACCAGCAGCGGCTCCTCGGAAGAAAGACGAGGCTCTCAGTTCCCATGGAGATTGACAGTCTCAGACATTCCATGGAGGGTCTTTGTGAGTTAGAACCAGCGGGGTGTCCATGGCTACATGCAGAGTAGTAGTGATGGGAAGATGAAGTCCATGCAGATGAAGGGAATCCTGCAGCAAGCTCATCAACCAAACTCTCTTCCATGGAGCTGAGGTCAACCCACAATGACCCGGTAGAACAGGGTAGAACTGCCCCCTATGAGCGTCGGAGTCTGTAACTCTTTCTTTAAATCGTGTTCTTGGGGACTCATACAGCTCTTATCACAAACCGAATGTACATCTAGTGTATGCAAAGCACACGTGTACATTTGTTGCCATCATCGTTCTCAAAACATGTTCTTTCTACTGGAGCCCTTGGTATTGGCTCTTCATTTTCCCCTCCCTCTTCCCTCCCCCCTCCCTCATGATTCTTGATAATTTATAAATTATTATTATTTTGTCATATTGTACACTGTCCAATGTCTCCCTTCACTCACTTCCCTATTGTCCATCCCCCAGGAAGGAGGTTATATGTAGATCCTTGTAATTGGTTCCCCCTTCCTACCCCACCTTCCCTCATCCTCCCAGTATTGCCACTCTCACCACTGGTCCTGAAGGGATCATCTGTCCTGGATTCCCCGTGTTTCCAGTTCCTATCTGTACCAGTGTGCATCCTCTAGTCTAGCTGAATTTGTAAGATTGAAATGGGATCATGATAGCAGGTGGGAGGAAGCAGCTAAGAACTACAGGGAAGTTGCATATGTCATTGTTGCTACACTGTACCCTGACTGCTTGTCTCTTCCCTGTGACCCTTCTGTAAGGGGATATCACTTCACTTACAGATGGACTTTGGGTCCCCAATCTGTACTTCCCCTCATTTATAATGATATAATTTTCAGTTCGTTGATGCCCTATAGCTGATCCCTTTCACACCTCGTGGTCACACAGGCTGGTGTGCTTCTCCCCTGTGGGCTTTATTGCTTCTGAGCTAGATGGCCACTTGTTTACCTTCAAGCCTTTAAGACCTCAGACATAATATCTTTGGATAACCGGGCACCATCAGCTTTCTTCACCACATTTGCTTACGCACACATTTTTCTTCAGCGATCATATCAGGACGGTGGACATGCAATGATATGATTTTGTTCTCTGATGCCTGATCACGGATTCCAGTGGCAAGAGTCTGTAATTCTTTACACGTGTAGAAAACCCCATCTTTCTCCCTAGAAGAGGCTGGTGGTTTTGAACTGCTGGCCTTGCAGTTAGCAGCCCGATGCCTAATGCAATTTTGCTGGCAAGACATACTGCCAGGGACACCTTGTTCGATATTCCTAACTCAAGGACCTCAGTAGAGTGCCTCCAGTTGTGACTGGATATTTTCTTGTAGGTCAGTCCATTATAAACTGTCAGTTTACCACTCACATTTGAGGGCCACAGTGTTTTAATAAAGTTATTAAGGTGACGGAGCTATGAATCTTCTGAGTCATATCAAATGTTCAAGCTCTTTATAGTCCATCAGCTCAATGACATAAATGATACAAGATGAGCTTGATAGCTGCGTTGTATCACTCTACAGTCTCATCAACTAGACTTATGATTAAAAAGGGAAAAGATCTCCTTTATTATGCTAAGATGCAAGGTCACTTATGTGCCCAGCCTTCTCTATAAAGATATCCATATTTGTTCAGTACACAAAGCTGTCTTTTCTCCTTGCCACATAGCTTATGACATACCCATATTGTCCTATACTCACTGCCACCCATCACATTCTGTAGATAGCCATCACATAGTAGATAGCCTTCTCTTCCTCCATAGAATCCATTGGTGAGATTTGAACCACTGACTTTGAGGTTAATGATACAGATCAGAATGCCAGCAGGCCCTATGAGCAGTGCACTATGCCACCAGGACGCCTTATTGGCTTGGTAATTATGTCATGTCTCTTGGTTCTGTATCACAGAGATCCTTGAGGAAATACTTCTTCTGTCAATGATGCCTTCCTTTTCCCACCATGCCCAGCTCCTATTCCATGCCTAGAACATGGAAATCAACCCATAAAGATGGATCTAACAGCAGCGACCATTGATGCTTCGAAACTTGGAGGCGATAGGTGTGGCAGAAAGAATACTTGATTAGGAAATGGGACACATATGGTCCAGCCTTTCCTTTCCCAAAGTCACCCTGGGCCTTCCTCTCTGATAAACTGAAAACATTGAACTTGGTGATCCCCGATGTTGTTTCAATCCCACATGAAGGGGAAAGGAAGTCCCTCATAAAGACATTCAAGCTGTGTTTTGCTGGGCCCTGTATAGGGTTATTCAACACACAAATGTAGCTGCTGAAGTCCTAGAGTCCTAGCATGCCTCTGTCTCAGAAAGGAACTGAACTTGCTCCAGTGAAGAACTCTCTCTGCGTCCCCATGAAGCACCATGAAAGTGACCAACACATAACCCCACAGGGTCATTCTAAGGGAAGCTCTATCTCTGTAAGTTCTTTGAGGCATCTGAATTCCAAAGGAAGGCTCCAGCAAATGATATTCCCCCAAGAAATGAACCCTAAAAAGAAATCTTGATAACTGTATTGTCTCACTCTAATCAACTAAACTGATCATTAAAAGCTAAAAGCTTGGATCTCCAAAAAGGAATTGATAAACTGCATAGTTACCTCTACAGGGACCCATCATAATTCAGCATTAGTTAAATGCACCATTAAGGTAGCCACGTACTTAATGAAATTTAGTTGAAGTTTGGATTTTTTTCCCCTGATTTGTTTAAATTGCCTCAATCATGAATGACTACTTAAATTAAAAATTAAATGGACTTTCAAGTGTCTAATTAGATATATCTATTACTGGAGTGGAAAGAAACAACTGAAATTTACCTTAGAAGTCTTTTATTTAAAGGAATACAGTGCACTTTCAAGATGGTGGCTATTTTGTTAATAAATGTCCACACAACTCTTTTTAGGGATAAAATTGCAACGTGGAAACCAGACAGAGCTGGGAAATATGTGCTGTCACATTGCTTGTAATCAGTCGGATGAAACAAAACGGGGATGAACTGTTGAATGGAAAACTGATTTGATGTGTCAACCTTAATTCAACTTGCTAGGTGATAGACATATAGATAGATATAGATAGATAGATAGTTGCTAGTTGCCATTGATTGGTTCTAACTCATAGTGATGCTATGTACAACAGAATGAAGCATTGCCCAGTCTTGCAACATCCTCATAATTGATCTTGTTTGAATCCATAGATGTAGTCACTGTGTCAATCCATCTTGTCAAGGGTCTTCTGTTTTGTTGTTGTCATTTTTTTTTTACTGCCCCTCTACTTTACTAAGCATGGTGTCTGTCTCTGGAGACTGGGGTCTCCTGACAACATGCCCAAAGTGCTCAGGAAGAAGTCCTGTCCTGCTTGCTTCTGAGGATCATTCTGGCTGTACTTCTTCCAAGGAAGATCTGTTTGTTCCTTTGGGAGTCCATGGTGCTTCCAGTAGTCTTTGCCAGCACCGAAATCCAAACGTGTGTGTGTGTGTGTGTGTGTGTGTGTGTAAGTTTTCAAATCAAACTGATTTCTTTCAAAGCAAAACCAACCAACTAAAGCAAAACAAAACAGTACTCAGGGATTTCCTCTCACATTTCTATCCTTCTTAGATTTTATAGCTTCACAGCTACCTGGACTCTTAATCCCTTTAGGTTTTGAAGACTCGTGACACACTCAAAAGTTCATTCTAAGATTATAAAACCTATATCAAATGAGGGTAAGTGGTGGTAAGTACCAGGATTAGCAAGGTGAGGAGCTTGCAAAAGACAGTATGACTTTCCCTTGCCCTGGTTTTCTCAGTGCTGATGAGAAATTATGTGGCATGTGCATAAAAGCTCTCCAGGGAGAAAACACACACACACACACACACAGGAACTTCCTGATCTGGTAGGAGCTACATTAATGAGGACTCCCTTCAGGAAGAAAACAATAAAATAATTAGGCCCTCAAGATTCTTCCTCAGATTCAGAGGGAAGCTCAAGACTCTCTTCCTTTCCATCCAGCGCACACTCAAAGGATCACCCCCTCTCCTGCTTACTCCCATATTAAAATCCTCTCTATTCCATTGGATTCCCTTTCCTCCTTCTGGACATTCTCTCCATGTTGGTGCTTCTGAAGACAAGGTGAGGGATCCATCTGATGTGCTGCCATCGTCACCATCCTCCACAGAGAAGGAAGGAGAGAATGTGCACAGAGCCTGGCAAAAACGAAAACAGAAAATGTAGCCAAGTTTCCAAATGACATCATGGAAATAGCACTGTTTTATTTAGGACTTGCTGTGTGGTAGGCAGCGTGTCCCTCTTTCTGTCTGCACCTCCTTCCTCAGTGTTCTCACCTGAAGAGTGAGTCTCATTTGCGTCCTCCAGGAGACTGTGCAAGAGGCACTAGAAAGGCTTTCAGGACAGGAAGTAAGGGTCAGGCATCGTTCTCCAGGCTGTGAGCCTCAGAGACACTTTTTGCTCTCATCTCCAGATAGACATCTTTTCCAAACATGCCTTCAACCTGTGCTTTTAAGTCTCGTTTGGGGCTCCCCAGTTTCCTTAGGCATGTGTCTAAGTCTATGCCTTCTGCAGATGCAGTATGATATGGTGGAATGGCCATGGACTTCGGTGATAGGGACACAAGGGTTAAATTCCCACCACTGCCAGCTCATTTACTAGTTTTATGACCTCACTGGGAAGCAGAACTGCCTAAAACACATACAATTGGATGTGTGCAGAGTCACAGATCAATCATATAAGTTGTCTTCCATGTCTCCTGGATACACCGCCAACATTTCCCCAAGGTTGTGGAACAAGTCACTGGCAAAGCCTGGAATGGAATTGGGATCTCCCACCCACACTGTGAAGACAGAGCCTCTATGTGAAGAGACTTCTCAACGTCGATGAGCATCAAAAATAAAAACAAGTTTAACTTTTCCAAGACAGTGTTTATTTGATGAGTTCATGGGCAAAAATAGAAAACTAAACGTATGAACAAAGCTCATTCAACTGGGTTGCTTATAACAGAGTGACCCCTGAAATGACAGGAGAGGGGCATATTTCCTGCTAGGACCAAAGCAGGAAAACTTTGGGAAAATCTCTAAAGGTTGACTCTCACCTATCTCTATATGCCAGATGGATTTCCTGGTGCCTCGTCTGAATATTTCCTCTCTCATCGAGATGATGTGGGCAAGGGTCAGAGGCAAATGTAGTTCTAGTTGCTGGTCAACTCTGGACTTAATGTTTTATTTCTCCGACTCCTCCCTTCTCACCTTCCTTCTTTTCCACTTACAAAGCCAATGGATTCAAGTTGGAGTTCAATTACTTTTACTAAATAAGGATGTCAGACACCGAAAATCATTAAAAAAAAAACTGGTAGGATTTGCCTCACTAGTATTTTGAATTAAAGAAGGAAGGGAAAGGGGTTCCTAGATTTTCAAAGGATCAGAAGCTCACCAGAAAGCTGCTGGCAGACATTCTGGGTATGATTGTCAAAGTTCTGAGGATTGAATTAGCTTCCATTGAGCATTTCCAATATGCTTGGTTGGATTCTTGCAGATAAATTCAGAAAGTGGGAATGCCGATTGCCAATTTACAGTTGATGAAACTGCAGCATAGCGAGTCAAGGGATATTGATCAGAAAAGTGAGGATTGTAGCTGGGCTGTGTCTCTCTGTTCATCCCATGCTATGTCCCCGACATTCCACTACCACCTTGGCTACCTCAGAGGAGCATCCCAGGAGTATCTCTCAATCTTAGAGCTGAACGGAACTCATCCTATTTCCGCTGGTCCTCCCATGGGAGACCTAGCTTTTCTATCAGACCCCTCTAAGAGCCTTCCTTTGATAGATGAACAGCATGGGCTCCCTCAATCAGGGTCGTCATGGCTTTTCCATAAACAAGAGAAATAGTGGCCAGTCATCCCAAGGAGGAAATGAGTTTGCTCATGGGTTTGCTAATGTTTCATACTTGACTCTGTGATAAACCGGAGTAGTGCTCGTCGCCTTTCATATTTGGCTAAATAACAAAGCCCTGTACAAACTGGACTTGGGAGGCTAGTCTGGCTTGGCTGCTTTTATCTGACCCCTCTGCAGTACCTGTTGTCTTCCCTTCCATTTATCACACAAGCATTCCCCAGGAATGGTCATGAGTTAAGACCTAAGCAGAATCTACCAGGACCATCTGGACACTTCTGTCCACAGGACTTCAGGTTGAATGAACCCAGCCATAAATCTGGAAAGGGATGAAAGGCTTCAGTAGACGCCAGTGATTAGCTCCTGAGATCTGGCAGTTCTTGGAGGAGAAGGCTCCCCTTACAACTTGAAGGAGATCGCTGTTGGATAAGTAACGCGGTCGATTCCTTTTCTCTGCAGGTTATCAAAGAGCTGAGCTAGCTATGTGAGAAGCAGGTCCATGGGAGAACAGAGGCACGTGCAGGAAGAGGGAAGCAGCATGAACAAGGGAATAAAGAAATTCCCGAAGATCTGATCATCCAAATCCCATCACATGCCTCATCACACTTTCCCTCACAGTTCCCTGATGCTAAAGACACGAGCTAAAGGCAAGGGCAAGTGTCAGAAAAAAAAAGTACAGACTTCTTAAAGAAGAAACTAAAGAGCTAAATGCCTGCACACACCACAGCCTCATCTCTCCTGCGACCAGAAGCTGACAGTGCCCCACCACTGACCATTCTTTTGACCAGGCAAGCGGGAGCTGGTCCAGATTAGAACAGGTTAGAGTGGGAGAAAGTTGTAGAGCAGTGGTTCTCAACTTTTCTAATGCCTTGACCCTTTCGTACAGTTCTTCATGTTGGGGTGACCCCCTACCAAAAAATTATTTTCATTGCTGCTTCATCACTGTCATTTTGTTACCGTGATGAGTTAGGTGAACGCTGTGAAAGGATTGTTTGACCCCCAAAGAGGTCACAACCCCAGATTGAGAACCGCTGTTAGAGCAAAGCAAAACTCAAATTCTTACAAACAAACAAATAAACAACAGCAACAACAAAACTCCAAACATGCAGATTTACTGGGCCAGTAGAGACTTGAGGAATCCCAAGATTGCTGTGCCGAGAGCTTTTAAATCTGGAAACGAAACCACTCCTGAAGATCATCCTTCAGCTCCATACATTTCCACCACGTGTATTGGTTTAAAAAACTAAACAAAAACAACTTCTTGGTTCACAGGCCTTGGGCTCAAAACCCCAACATGGAACTCCAGACAGAGCTGCTTGTGCTGACATTAGAGCTAGCCTGAGATGTAGATTTGAAGCCGGTCATGAGTTGGAATTGCCTCGATGGCAGTGAGTTTGGTTTGGTTTGGGCAATGTACCGTCACTCTTCCGGCATGGTGGTGAAATTGCTTAGCTGCTAGCCAAAAGGTTTGCAGTGCGGACACACCAGCCACGCTGTGGAAGAACCTTGTGGTGGTCTGTTTCTGTAAGGATGACAGCCTTGGGAACCCCATGGGACTGTTGTACTCTGCCCGATGAGGGGGGGCTATGACAGGGTTTAGAACAGTCTATAGCATGTGGATAATTTTAAATTTTCTAGTAGGCACATTAAAAAGATGCCATTACTGTTAATCACATGGTTTGTATAATTCAATATACCCCAAACAGCTCAACATGTAATCAATATACAAAGTACAAATTATGCAGCGTGCATTGATTGTTGTTGTTTTCGTACCAGGTGTTCAAATTTGGGTGTGTGTTTTATGCTCACAGCTCGTTTCCATGCTAATTAGAAATATTTATTTTGCCTTTAGATGTCACCAAATTGACTGCTGAAAAAATAAGCTCGTATCAAATTTTTGGGCATACTCGGATTTCCCAATAACCTAATTATCCAGTAAATTAAGTAAAATAAAGTTATCCAGATAGTCACATCGGCTGCCATTTGAATTCTCAGTAGACTTAAAAGACTTCTGGCGGCCATATCTGACAGCCCAGGTTTATTATTCACTTTGCGGATTCATGGCAACCCCTTGTGGGTTTCTGAACCTGGAGCTGCTTAGTGGAGGAGAAATCCCGGTCTTTCTCCCACGGAGTTGCTGGTGGTTTCAAACTGCAGGCCATGTGGATCGCAGCACAATGTGTAACCACTCCGCCACCAGGGCTCCGGCAGGTCTGTCTGTAACAGTGACTCCTATCTGGTTGAGGCCCCCAGAGGTTGTTTCAGGTTTGCAGCAATGAGGAAAAGCCAAAAAGAGGCATGCATCCAGGGCTCCGAGGCTCAGACCACATACACATTTTCCTATCACAACCCTATGGCTTTCCATGGCTTCTCTTTTCAAAACAATCTAAAAGCTATGCCAGGCTGGCAGACACTGAGGAGCTCTGGTGGCAGAGTGGTTACTCGTGGGACTGTTAGCTACAAGATCCACAGTTCAAAGCCCAGAGCTGATCCGAGGGAGAAAGCCAGGTGTTTCTACTCCAGAGTTCCAGCCTCAGAATCTCTCAGAGACACGTCTACCCTGTCCTAGAGAGTCACCATGAAATCAGTATTGACTTCATGGCAGTGAGTTCAGTTTGGGGTTTGGGGGTGACATTGATTATAATTGCTACATCCGACCACTGTGTCCACTCTGGTAGGGTCCTGGGTCCCTTTTTGGTTTCTCAGAGAGGTCAAGCAACTTTCCCAAGGTCACACAGCAGGTCAGGGGCAGGTCTGCACCCACATCCAGCTCTGTTGGACTCGCACACTGTTGCTGTATGGCAGCCCCGTGTGTCTTCTGGCATGGACCCCAGGCCCGGAGTCAGAATCCCCCACCCCATTCTGCAGCGGGGCCTGATGCGGCCCTTGTCTCCATCTGTCTTACTTATGTCCCTATTAGAGAAGACTTCATTCCAGAGCTTCCCTTGGCATTGCAGGCCTTGACCGCTGCATGGCGTTCGCGGTCAAGAGGGCTAATGCCATTGTGCTCTCGGCGTGAGTCTACTGCCCCTCCCGCTGTCACAGACTCCCAGCTCCTGCTGAGGCTGCCGGTCCTGACTCCATGCTGGACCCAGCATCTGCGCGGCCTCTCCTGGACCAGAGCTATGTTCATTAGGCAGTCTGCCCGTGGTACTTGAGGGAGGAGGCTAGGGCAAGAAAAGCATGCCTTTAAGTGAGAGGTTAACTTGTAGTGCTTTTAAAATCATCTGACCGCTGATTAAACTGTACGGAAGTCACTGCACGTTGGCAAGAACACCGCTGCCCCGCTCAAGGCTCCCTTCTTTCTTCCCTGGAGCAGGAAGGCATTGCTAACCTTCCTTCTATGAAGAGTCTGGGGAGAGCAGGAGAGTTGAATCATGAGCCCTGCAGACAGCCTGTCCCCAAGCTTATCTAAAACAGCATGTGGCTGGTAGCCTAACAGCCTCTCATCCCACCATCAAGGAGGCTTTGTAGGGGCTTCACTCAAATGAAACGATGCCTGAGACTACACATCACACCCTTCCCTTTATCCCAAGATGGCACCTGGGGTGCCCGGCCCTGCTTTGGAGACCGAGGGTGGTGCTTGTTATCTTTGTGAAGTGTCATGTAGTTGGTTCCAATTCACAAAAGCCGTGAGTCCCACAGAAGAAAACACTGCCCAGTCCGATGCACAATCTTTGCGGTGTTGGAGCCCATTCAGGCCATCACAGCCTCAATCTATCCACTGACCAGAATGCTGACTGCTGAAGCCCACGCAGGCGCTGCAGCAGGAAAGTGCCTGTTGATCTGCTCCCCTCAGATGACAGCCAAGAAGACTCCACGGGGCACATGGAGTCCGTGTGTAGGCTGGCATCACCCTGAAGGTAATGGATTCTGATGTCCTTCTAAAACACAATTCCCCAGGAGGCAGAAGGCACATCCACCAAGCGCTAAGGTAGGAAAGAAGTTGGGACTGCAGAGAGGATTTGCAGAAGGACTGCAGAAAATTACACGAGACAAGATCACAGCTAAGGGCACTGTTGTTGTACCAGAGTTTCTCTAGCCTAGTCTGATGGACGATCTAAGCCCAAGCCAAACCCATTTCTGTCCCAGAGATTCCCAACTTCCACCAGGCTCTCTCTTGGATCTAGGCCTTGGAATCTCTGAGGCCACACCTGAGGGTGCTGATCATGGCTGAGCCATGTGCAGAAGGAGCAGAGGATGGGACAGAGAGAAAGGGAAAGAAAGAGATAGCTGCTTGGGGAGCCCCAGCCATGCCAAGCACCAGCTTCTCCAGCCCAGGTGCCAGGCATGGGTGTCACTCTATTCTCCATTTTCCCAGCTGCCCCGACTGAGGCCGAGTGGAGCAGAGATGAGCAGAACCCGCTGAATCCTTCTCAGGTCATGGATTCTGGGCAACAATAATGTGGTTGTTTATTGCAAAGAAATCAATCACATCACCGACACATCCTTCGGCCAGGCAAGAATCCAGGGGTATCGAGGTGGTTGTCCAGCCAGGCACTTTCCAAACCAGAGCTTGAGTCACAGATTCCAGGTGACAGAACTTCTCTCATGATGATCTGCTCCTAATGTCACTGGGGCAAGGGGAGCTTCGGGACAGAGGAACAGCCCGATAAGGTGATGAGCAGACCCTGGGGAAGCACTGGACTGCTAACCCAAATGATGGTCCTGTGGACCACCCCACACCTCTGAAGACCTGCCCCTCCAAAGACTGCAGCCCAGACAAGCCTGTCTGTCCTCTGGGTTCGCTGTGAGAGCCCATGGGCTCAATGCCCCCTAACTACAACAGTAACAGCAGTCCATCTTCCGGGGATGGAGTGAGGGGTGGGGACGGCAGATACAAGGCAACACTCTGCCCTTGACCATCAGCAGGGGTGGCTGACTCCCAAGGACAGAGAGAACAAGACTGGAGCCTCAGGATCAAAATGGAAGTTCCAGCTAGGCCAGCACCCAATTACCAGAGCCCAGAGCATCGGGTTCTCTGGAGGTGAGGCTGGGTGTCAATATTCAGAACTCTCTTGGGTGACTTCCACGGTGCACTGCAGCTCTGCAGCCCAGGGCGGGATGATCCTGCAGCCCCCCACCCCACCCTCCAGGCCTTTCACAGAGCCGGCTGGAATGGAGCAGGCTGCAGGCCTGGGAAAGACAGCGTTTGAGTGGTAGCTGCAATCTCTGGTTTGCTTTAGGACTCTGTGAAGTGAATTAAAAATCAAACTTCATTTGGTTTCTAGTGAAGATGAAGATACAGCAAATTTGGGGCCTGGGAAAGGCCCATTAATAAGCTTCTGGCAGACTGCATTTGTTCCTGGAACACGGATTTAGGCAGATGGGGAAGGTTTGCCACTGTGGCAGAGGGAGGGCAGATGGAGGGGGACTCTTTCCCTCAGGGGTTTGGGGCTGGGGCTGGGGGTGAGGCAGCAAGACACCCCCCCCCCTCCATGGAAATGCTGAGTAGAGAGAGTCGGCCAAATACTAGCTGATGGTGTTTCTCATGTCCCGGCAGCAGGAGGCCACAGCGAGGATGGAAAGGCCGGCGGGGGAGCCAGACAGGCGTGGGTTTGAATCTGCTTCCTTCTAACCACCTGGCTTGGGAAGGTGGTTCAACTTCTGTTTCCTCTTCTGCAAAGAGCAGGAAACCAGCACCTTGCCAGGACTCCGTGGGCAGACATCCGTGATGTGGGCACAGGGACAGATAAGGCTCCCGTGTGCACCCCTGCCTCTCTCCCTCCACTCCTCTGCCTTGCTCTTTTTGGCTATGTTAAGAGTATGAAGCAGGTACCTTGGAAAAAAGCGCCCATTGCCACACTACAGAGTGGTGGCATCAGCTTCTGCCCAAATTCCCGGCCTCCTGCACTGGGCAGATGCCCAGGCAGCCTTCAGACATAACGTAGAAGGCAGCCGCCCTGCAAGCTTCCCTCGCTCCTCCACCCTCCTCTCTGTGACGTCAAATGTCGGCACAACCCTCACCTGAATCTCAGGGCCCCCACACACCATGAGTCAGGGCTGTCACACCATGGACAAACAATCCAATTCCCAGAACAGGCCATTCCCTAGACTTGTGCCACTTTTCCTTTCTGGAAAATGAACCTGTTGGAATTACTGTAGTGTAAGAGCTCAGGTGCCCCATCTCTTTGTGGGGTTCAGGAGAGCAGGCTGAGACACCCCTACATTTAGAAATTGGTCACTGACCTGACACCAATAACTCTGCTGATAGGACATGGCATCATCAAATGTCAGGACCGCGACATGGGGCAGGGGGCTGAAGGCAGCCAATCAAGGTCAAGCTTGACCAAGGGACATCAGGGTGGTGGGCAGAATTCAGAACTTGCAAGAAGGGGCAGGAGGAACCTGCTGGCGTTCTCAGACCATAAGACGCAACCAGTTTTTAGAGCAGGAAAACAGAACAAAAAAATACTCTGAACCAAATACCAGTATACTGCAATATTTATTAAAATAAAGCCAAAGACTATAATATTTAACAGCGTAAACTCAACAGGGTTGTTAAGAACCATCATCACGGCTGAGCCCCGGTGGCATAGTGGTTGTGCGTGGGACTGCGGGCCACTGGGATGGAGGTTCAATTCCTGCTCACAGGAGCAAAGGCTGGGCCTCCCACTCCCACCACCAGGGCAGTGATGCCTACTAAAAATAAGAAAAAGAAAAAAAGAAGAACCATCATCATTTTCATTAGCAGATGAGAGGAGGCGTGCGCGGTGCCAGTCATGTGACCTGACTGCCATGGAGACTCCAGAAGGTGGGACTTCCCCATACACACAGCAATCCACAGCCTGCACACAGCAGCAGACAGTCAGCGGGGTGCATGGGATCATAAACACATGTTCTGGAGTACCACACCTTTGAACCATAAGATGCACCCTTGTTCCCACCCCCACCCCCCCCACTTTGGGAGGAAAAAGGTGCATCTTATGGTCTGACAAATACTACAAGCCTTTTGAGGACCCAGAACCTTGGAAAGCAGGGGAACGGGACTTGGGGTGGAGGAAGCCAGGCCGCATTGACACTCCTGAGTGATGCTGGGAACACCTGATGTCCAGGAGCAGCCTCTGGGGGCCATGCCCCAGGGCAGCAGAAAGAGCAGTGTGCTACTACCCATGGGCTGATACCCCACAAGGGAGGGGAGTCTGTCTGGGGAGATGGTAGATCCCACAGGGAGGAGCCAACAGATGTAGAAGCTGGGAAATGAAGCCTGAGGTGACAGGATGCTTTGAGGGACAGAATACATTCATACTTACAGTTCACCCTCACATCCCCAGTGTCCCCAGCTCACTGCCCAACCCCTCAGCCCTGCCCTCTTCAAGACTCTCTCTCTCTCTCTCTCTCTCTCTCTCTCTCTTTCACACACACACACACACACACACACACACACACACACACATATCTGCACCTTTGTCCATGTCATTGCATTTACCAGTCAGTCCATGTCAGACATTTATTGAACGCCTGTGTGCTGGACACTGGAATCTCTAGATGAAGCAAAAACAGATTTTACCCCCCACCCCCCTGGAGCTCAGAACACACACTCACATGGATATGCAGTTCACTAGCGCAGAGTCCCATGATGCTATGTGTGAGTGCACGTATCTGCCCACAGGCCCCTCAGAACCTCTCTCACACACATGCCCACCTACTGAGTCACCTACTAGAAACTGGCAGCTAGAAATTGGCTATCGTCCTGCAGTCAATTGCCATTCCTGTTGGCCCTATGAGCGTGGGTGGGGAACGGTGCCCCAGAGGGTCTTCAACGGATGGTTATCAGAAGTCGATTGTGAAGTACTTTCTTCTGAGGAGACTTTGGGGGGACTCCAACTCCCAGCCTTTCAATGAGCCACCAAGAATGCTTACCCCATCTGCCCTCAGGGACTCTGCCCACCCCCCAGACAGAGATTATCATCATTGACAGGCAGATGCAGTCCGCAGGTGTGCCCCAGGCTTCGGCCCTGGCCATGGAGTTTCCTGAAAAGGTAGCCCCTTACCTCTCCCCACATGTTCTGGGAAAGTATTTCCCTGCACGCACTTCCCACAAGAGAGGCCACGCGGGGCTTTGATGGGGACATTATTTTATGGCATTTACGGGGCTCTGATCAATAAATTAAATGCTGCTTGTAATGAGGCATTGCCAACTCCCATTTGCTTCAAGGCTCTAAAGAGCCAAACCCAAACCGGGAAGTTGTAGGCCTTTCACTGTGACACACACACACACACACACACACACACACACACCTCTATCATTTGAGACATTCTGAGAAGTAGCCTGCTTCTTTCAGTTTTGTCGCTTCCGTGCATCTCACAGAGCAGCCATTCTCAACCTCTGGATCGTGACCCCTGTGGGGGTTAAACAACCCTTTCACAGGGGCCACTTAAGACCATCTGAAAACACATATTTCCATGGTCTTAGGAACCAAGACACCGCTCCTCTATCCGTCTCCAGGAGGGTCTACTTACATGCAGATATGCCCACCTCTTAGTACCTGGCAGAAAGATTGTTACCCATGCTTCACCCTGCTGCAAGACAACATTTCATTGATTTGTCATGAGCAATAAATATGTCACAGCATATCATGACATCGTCTTGTGATGAGTCACCAGGCTTTAACAATATTCAATTTGTAACAATGAAAGTACATCCTGCATATCAGATATTTATATGATGATTCATAACAGTAGCAAAATGACAGTGATGAAGTAGCAACAAAAATAATGTTATGGTTGGGGGGTCACCGCAATATGAGGAACTGTATGAATGGGTCACGGCATTAGGAAGGTTGAGAACCCCTGTCATCAGTGGGGGAGGGGGCAGGTTATGTGATGGACTTATCATAGACTCACCCTCCCAGTGAAACTCCCTTGGGGCCTCAGATGGTGGTAGAACTGGGGTGAACCCTCCAAACCACTCCTCTTCTGCTCCTACATGAAGGAGAGGGGAGACCGGTGTGGGAGGTAGAGGTTTCATTTCCTCACTTCGTTTTCCATCAAGAGCAATCACCTTTCCATGCAAGTCCACAGTGTTTGCCAGCCACGGGCCCCCTGAGTGTGATGGGGACTCTGAGTGGAAAAGGAGGCTAACAGTGAAATCAAGACAAGGGCCCCACCAGGACTGCCGTCCGTTGTCCCTACTGTGTGCTGCCAGCCACGCAACCTTGGGAAGTCCCCATGTGGCAGAAGGCGGTGGTCCGGTGAGTAATAGTAGCTCTTCATGGCTAACCTAGTGTGTGTAGTCTAACCTCACCCAGCAGCACTGGGGAGGAAAGGTCTGGCGATTTTCCTCTGAGAAGATTAGAGGTTGAGAAACCCCAAGGAGCAGCTGTCTTCTGTCCCCTAAGGGTCATTCTGAGTGGTGATCAACTCTAGGGCATGGGGATTGGCCAGGGTTTAGACTGTGGCATCATCTCTAGGCCAAGCCTGCTCGCAAAACAAACCCTCAGCAGTGCCAATGTCAAGTATCCACTCCTTAGTCCACGGCCTGGACTTCTCTGTGACTTTGTCTCCTTGGGACTTTATGCAGCCTGCCTGTGGCAGCTCGTCCAGCTGCCCCTCACAGGCCCCACCTTCAGTCGAAGAGGTTTATCAGGGGTGCTGTCTAGCAGGAAAAAGGTGCTGAGCCCAGCCCTGAGACTTTAATGGTTGGTTATTGCTTTTCCAATTGGCCTCTAGGATGGAATCGTCTCACACTAAGAGCTGCGGAACCTTGTGCTCTGGCCTGAGAACGAGGTCTACATGATGCAACCCTGGCCTTTCCTATAGGCTGGTGCAGGTGACATAGCAACCTCCATTGAAACTTGGGGTTGCTGGGCAGTTGTTGGCCCGCCTAGAGCAGGAAAGGAATTGGGTTGGTGTTGTTTTTTTTAATCAAATATTTGTGTTTCTGGTGGTCAAAGAGATGCAGCGTTTCCCAGTTCAGCACTCCTCCTGTGTGCCCAGTCTGTGGGTCATGGCCCATGACCATCACCAGTGGTTTGGCTGAGTGCCAGCACGTCAGCTCTGACCCAGCAACCCTGTGTCCCACGGAGCCAGTCCCCAGCGTCAAATGTTCCATTGCTGTCAGCTCCAATGCCACGCCCTTTCTTCTTCTTCCTGTTTTTCATAGGTGGGTGCTGTTGTCTTTGCTTGTTTGTTGTATTCGGGAAACCATCGTCCTAAGGTGGGTCTGTGTCCCCTGCCGCATGCCCTTCCCTGTGTGGCCCCATCATCTTTCTGTAGGACGTGGAGCGTCCATCGGCCTCCTCGCGGACCCAAGCGTAAAGGTTTTCTCCCATGGAAGAGAGCCCTGGAAATGCAGTGCTACCCAGCAACGCACTAACCTCCCAAACCAGGCTCACTGCTGTCGAGTCGATGTCCTCTCCACATCGCCCTATGAAACAGGGTAGATCGCCCCGTGAGTTTCCGAGACTGCAGTTGTGGATGGATGTGGAGTGTCCTCTCTTTCTCCCTTGGAGTGGCTGGCAGTTCCCGGTGGACCACAACCCACTGGGTCACCACCGTGCCATCCATCGGGGCACCTTCGTGCCACCTTGGGGGGCCCTGCTGGGACTTGGTGGCAGTGGTTCTCTTGTCTTGCTGTGCAGCTCCCAATGAGGAACATTTTGTGCCTGGAAGGAAACGATCCCAGAGCCCAGTGCCCAACTCAGCTCAGTGTGTCACTCCTCACCTGCCCCACGGGTGGGGACCCCTGCCCGATGACCTCCTGGAGCTGCGTGGAGAGTGAAGTGGGGTCTGAAGACAGGTTTTGAAGGGAAAGATGTGCGTGGCCTCAGGGAGAAGAAGGGACAGACCGGTGGGTCCTCAAGCTTAGCTGCATATTGGAATGCCCCGGGGATGTCTGGAAGCGGCCAGACCTTCTGGGAGGAATGTTCCAGAGTACAAGCTGAGCAGCGGGTGGTGAAGGCCTCCCCAGGGGTCATGCCAAGGGCAGCAGCGCTTGGAGGTCACGGGTTTACGCTGAGTCGTTCTCGTGCTCGTTGCCAACAACTGCCTCCTCCTCCAAATCCCCTGAAATGTCCAGAGGTTGCTCTGATAGACACACTCTGAGACTCTGTTTGGCTGGCTTCCAGGAACCTGCTCAACCCCTTGCCCCATAAACAACCTCTTAATGGGCCACGAATGAACTTCAAAAATATCTCCCAGCCCAGGGTGTACAAATGAATTTCTTCCCCCAGTGGCATGGATTTAGCTCACCTGCGAGAATTGTAAAGCAGAAGATGAATATCCCAGCTTGAGGAAGATAAATCTAAAGTCCTTCCCTGCTCAGGTCCTCCTGGTGACTGCTTTGTTTCGAAACATTCTGAGACCTAGGGCAAGCTCTGCATGAATGCATGCCATGATCGATTAGTGGTGTCTGCATGTGTGGAGAATGGGAGAAAGAAGAACAGCCCATGTATCTTGTTCGTAGCTTTTACAGCCTAAATACAGTCTAAGGCAGACGTCTTGGGCATGGGATAGCAGTTGCCATTTTTTCCTCAAGGAAAAGTTAGGCCAGGGGAAAGCTTAGGGCAGATGATATAAACCATAGAAGACTTCCGAGCTCAGCATGTGAGTAGGATAGGTTCATGTCAAGTCACAGTAACCACCTGCATGAGTGAAAACAACAAGAGGGAAAGAAAGAACCCTTGTGCGTGCCCACTCTTCAGAGCCAAGCTATCCTGTCCCTTTTGTCAGAAGTTGAGAGGAACAGTCCATCATTCAGCCTCACAGCAAGTTTTAGGGCATCTCTCTTCAAGGTACTTGCATGAGTCCGCTTACAGGAGCACAAGCTTCTTTGCCTGTAAAGCCGCACTGCACGCACGAGACTCTCCCTGGTCCAGACTTGTCTGTCAGATGTCACCCTCCCCTGTGGAGGAATGCTCCTAGACCCTTTGCCTTCCAGCTCAGCCAGCCCTGAGCAAATGCACTGCTCCCGAGGTAGAAGGGAACTCGGTGAAACAAGAGGGAGGAGGGAGACCCTGCAGACCACAAGGAACCTGGAGAGGCTTTTGAATTTGTTCTTAGTGTGACGGTGTAAACATGGGGTGGGGGGAAGCATCCCACCTCCCCTGGCATCCCTAGGGGGAAGGAGAACCACCATCACCATACGTCTAAAGCTGAGTCCTATGAGGCAGGAGTCAGACAGGTGTGCACCCACCAGCCCTCTTACCACTTCTGACACCAACCGTCTCTCCCAAGGTGCTCTCTGCTCCACTGCTGGGTTTGGAAGATGCATAGCGTTAGCCACAGTGATTTCACAGACCATACCAACAACTGTGGGGTTTAGGGGGGAGCTGAATGGGCTGCAATTAGGGATCTGAAATGGTCAGGATACAATTCTTCTGGTCAGGGCAATCTCTTCTCAGTCAGGCTGGAAGCCATACCTATCTGGGTTTGGGGGCAGCTGAGGCACCTTTCCCGTTGGCTCTGCGTGCTTCGGCAATGCTGCAAAAGCCCTTCAGCTCTGTTGATCAATGCCCAAAGGACACTCCACTATAAACCAGAACCCAAAGGTGTTACCTCTGCCTTCATAGGTCCCCTAATTAAGTGCCCAGAGGTGGCACACTCTGCCAGTGAGCCTCTCTCTACCCAAAAGCACTAACCTGGCCTGGTGGGCCAGGACCTCTCCAATGCTCTGGCTGTTGGTTCTGCTCAAGCGGCCCCTCCCCGGTCCCTTCTCTGGTGTCACAGCTCTCAGCCAGTGAACCAAGCAGGGTCAGTGCATGGGGACCTCAGCCACTCTCCACACTTGGCTCTTCTTTCATGGTGGCAATGAACCCCCCCCCACACACACACTTCTGCTTCTGAGATGGCTCATTGCACACCCAGCAGAATGTGAAAACTGACCGAACCCTCGGTTGATTGCCAAGATTTGTCCATCACAAGTCACCCTGCAAACAATTCCTCGCATATGTGTCATATAATCCTTTCAATATCTCCCCCTCACACACACACACACACACACACCTCCTCTTAGACCCATCAGGAAAGCTCTTTGGGGGGGGGGACTTATAAGATTAAGACTAGAAAAGCCAAATCAAGTAATTCACTGCAGGACAGACCGTCTTCCACATATGATGGGGTAGGGAGCGCTGGGTGGGAGAGCGATGTGATTCAATTGCTTGTTTAAAAAACAACATGCATCTGGTTATATCTGTAATAGATGGGGCCTGTGGTTACATCCGTGAGCAGTTGTATGCCTGTCTTTGTTCCACCGGGCTCCTTCTCCAGGTGTCTGGGGCTAGAATGGATGGCATCCTGGTCCCCGGTGCTGCTCACCGACTTAGGCATCACCAGCACCAGCATGATGCCTGCCCTAAAGACAAGTGGCCAACAAACATGTGTTGCATGCTCCCATAAATTATGAATGGCAGAATTACTACCCCTAAGTCACTAGGTCGGTGCCTCTGACTCCCACTACCTGCTCAGTG
Organism: Nesogale talazaci; assembly: GCA_004026705.1. NCBI lineage: Eukaryota > Metazoa > Chordata > Mammalia > Afrosoricida > Tenrecidae > Nesogale > Nesogale talazaci. Next base: position 10,023 of record PVJH01009836.1, on the reverse strand, counting down.
ACTCTCAGAACCTTCTCCTAAAAGCACACCCCCACCCCCACACCAGCCCAGCTCCTTGCCCAGACCACTGCTGATGCAGCCACATCAGGGAAAAGCACTCTTCGTTCGGGCTGGGTGCCTGGCACCCTGTGGGGAAAATGACTGGCTGATGGAGCATCCCAGCTTTTCCTAAGGTGGAGGAGGCGCTGCTGCCTGTGGCTGTGCTGGCCCCCTTCTGCCTGCGGATGGCCAAGTAGCTGGGTGGGCACAGCAGTCTGCTTTGTCTCTCAGGTGGAGGGGCTGCCTCGTCCATACATTGAATTGGTGCTCAGATCTGGGATCCGATGTTTATCACGGCAGTGACAGAACACACCTTGGGTGCTCTGCAGATGTTGTCGCTGTTGTACAAACACAGAACTTCTAGCCCAGAGCTGTGGGCAGGAGTCTTCCATCTGGAACCAGTTTGAATGTTGAATACCTGACAGCCTAGAGCCCAGGAAAGCTGCAGGGAAGGCTGAAGGGTCTTGTGTCTGCAAAAGAAGAGGCCCTTGCCTTTGCAAGACACTCCATCTAGGACGGAGGGGAACTGAGAGCAAACTGTTCAGTGAGGGTGTGTGCACCCCTAAGAGGACCCAGGAGAAGCAGTCACTATTCAGAAGGCTCATGCTTGACATGGGGATTTAGGAATTAAGAGATTTGCATTGCTAAAGAACTCCTTGCCTTCGCCTTTAAGAAGCAGGCTACTTACTCTATGACAATCGGATTCTGCTGTCAAAAAGTCAGACCGTTTTCAGAAATATATTGTGTTGGAACACTCGGCGCTGGCAGCCTCTGGCTCATGAATTAAATTCAACCTAGTGCCATTTTTTTGAGTGGTCCATGAGTGAAGGGTGTTTTGTTTTTCTTTTTTTTTTAATAGCCTGAAAACAAATCCAAAGAAGAGTCCAATTTTTGAGGCATTTGAAAAAGAGATGAAATTCAAATGTTAGCATCCGTCAAGGAGATGATCTTGGAACGCAGCCACACTGACTTTTGTCCATGTTGCCTGTTTGCGTTGATGCAACCAGGACATTGCTGGGTCTTGGCAACAAAACATGTGTGGCCCGCGGGGAGGACTGATTTACTACTCCATTCTTTACAGGAATGATTGACTGACACCAAACGTGATAGACTGAATCACTCCCCCCCCACACACACACACACACAAGGTATACTGAAGGACCCACCTCTTGTTCGTTGGTGCACCTATCTTGCTTGGGGGACTCTTGGATCTTCCTTTGAAGAGATCATCAATGGAGTTAAAGCCGAGTAAGGATTTGGACATATCATCAAGAGAGACCAGTTCCTGAAGAAGGACATCAAGCTTGGGAAAGCAAAGGGCCAGGGAAGGAGGGGAAGACCCTTGGTGAGATGGACTGCCACTGTGGCTGCAAAAGTGGGTTCAGGCATGAGCAAGACGGTGAGCATGATCCAGGTCCAGGTCGCCGGTGTCTCACTCTGGTATGTCCAGTTGCTATAAGGCAGATCCTCCTCACAGCACCTCACAGCAACCACAGGGTGAGGTCTAGTCCTGATCTTTTTAGAGTGTTGTTGTAGGAATGGGGGGTGGGGGGGAGGAGAGAGAGAGAGAGAGAGCCAGAAACACTCACTGGGAGGACACCATGTGATGGTGCATGCACAAGCAGCAAGGAAACACTAGAGGCTGTAGAAGGCAATGGGCGGGCATGCATGCCAGATATGGACTACTCATCTCCAAAGCGTCAAGAAAGTAAATGTCTTCTCCAAAATGCTATCCTCTTGGTCAAACCAGGACACCTGGTGGGCATGATAAATGTATGGGGGTGTGTTTCTCTGGATGCCAGTGGGGGAGAGATTGAGAGTTGGGACTATGTGCTTGTGGAAGAACTGTGGTTCCATGAAGGGGTATGTTTGGATGGAGAATGTGTTAGACAGCATTCTCTAGAGACAAAGATATCTAACATAAGAAATAAAGTTAACTCATCTGTAAATTAGAAAAAATGGCTCGGTGCAACTCACTTGTACTGGCAGTCCTTCGAGTCTTGAGGGCCGCCAGGTAGTCCTCTGTAGAGCAATTCAGGCTATCCCACCACTAGCAGCAAATGGCAAGGCAAGTCACCAAAAGTCAACCAGAAGACAGAGTCCGACAGTCCCCAACTCGAGAGATGTATATTACATGAGCGTGACGAAGCAGGAAACCTCAACTCACAGCAACACAGTCCACAGACTAGGTGTCCCATGAGTAGTGTAGCTTGCAAATCGAGGCACAGGACAAGTAAGGCAGGCAGCTGGTCTGAAGATCCAAGAGCAAGAGGGAGAAAGGTGAGGCTCGCCGTGTCATTTCTATCCCCGTCCTTCAATTAATCTCATATGTGTTCATTGGCCAAGCCATCACAACAAACCTACCTACCTTCTTTGGCCATGTTGGCACACTAAGTCTACCTATCACAGAGCAAGATGTCCCCAAGGTGGCTTTCTGGATGGCTACAGGTTTAAAAGTAACCACTTGGGGTGGGTACGTGTGTGTGTGTGTGTGTGTGTGTGTGTGTGTGTCTTGTGAGATGTTAAGGAGTTCCACTGGTAGCACACTAGCTGCAAGGTGGACAGTTCAAACCAGTCATCTCCTCCAGGGGAGAAAAAAGGAGGATTTCTGCTCCTGGAAAGATTTATAGTCTCAGAAATCCACGTGGGGGAAAATATATTTACTCTGTGCTGTAGGTTGCAAACAGTCAGGATGGACTCTCTGACATACAGAAGGGACAGTTGGGGACAGTATTTTATAACCTCGGAAAGTGAATGTGAGTCCATTCTGATTATCCCACTGAAGAGGGAGCTGGTGAGCTGCTTCTGTAAAGCAAGAGAGTCCCACAGCGCGGGACTTCCTGCTCTGTCACCTGGGGCGTCTTCATTGTGCCCATAAAATGATTAAATATTGCAACTCTAGGTTTGAGCTTTTCTTATTTTATATAATTAAAAAACAGATGATATGTTCTCCCCTTTTGATTTTCTAATTGCAGGCCCTTACACATTTTTGGATTACAGTCTACTTTTGACATCTTGGGCTCTCCTTTGAAATGTTCTGCTTGGTTCTTTTACTACATCATTTCCTCCGTTTGCTGAAGCTAGTCTACATTCAAGAGCAAGTTTGAGTGTCTCTCTTGACATCCACTTTGGTCTTTTCTTCCTTTCCTGTCTTTTTGTGACCTTTTGCTTTCTTGGTCAGTGATGGGCTTAGCGTCATTCCACAGCTCACCAGGCCTTCTGCCACTAGTGTTCCAGGCATCAAGTCTGCTCTTTGGAGGGTCTCAATATGCAGGTAGGATCTGCTGAAGGCCATTCTTTTCACTCTGGTGGGTTCTTTTTCAGATCCTTCTTCAATCTGAGCTACCACATGCACATTGTGGCATGTTGGCATGTTGGTTTCCATGTGCACGAAAACCAACCATAGAAAACACTCTCAGATTTCCTAAGCTAATTACTGTTTTCATCTTGCACAGAAATTTCCCCATTATGGTGGAGCACCGCCAAACAGCATCGCAGCCTCTGCCTTGTGGGGTCCGAGTTCGTGCGTCACCAGACTGAAAGTTGCGACACAGCTTTGATTGACACGGGTTGGAGTAGGCCAGGGGGTTTCACCAAATGCATGGAAAAAATGGAATGGGAAGATAATGGAGTTTGTCCCAAGAATTTTTGAAGTCCCTTTGAATTTTTAACATGGGGTTCCCCCAACCTCCATTGACCATTGTGTTATATAACTGTAAGTAAATGAATAAGCAGACCTTTGTCTCCTGGTGCTGTTATGCTAAAGAGCAACCCCCCCTCCCCGCCCCACCCACCCCCCGCCCCTGCCAGGGCACAAAACATCTCCATGTAGCGCTGCTTGGGTCCCAGGACTCAGAGCTTAGTCAAGTGGGTAGATTGCCTGAGGTTGATTCAAAGAGGAGGAAGCCACTGGTAGATGCAAAATGACATCTCTGAAGAACTGTGGAAAGCAGAAGTGAACGGGGCTCCTGGAGCTCAAAGTTAAGAGTGTGGGAGACAGATGTATGAGATGAGACCAAAGGGGGAGGAGCCAAAGGAAAACTGAGCCAAAGGTCAAGGGATGTTACCTCAAAGCCCAGGCCACCTCCCCTCCTCTGGGCTCCCTGCTGCCACCGTTCGTCTTAATTTAGTGAGGGAGGGGGGAGTAAGGACAGAGGGGAAAGGATGAGAAACTGATATCAAGGACTCAAGGGGAAAAGCGGATATTTGGAGAATGATGACAGCAGCAGGCACGCGAAGGTGCTTGGCACAGTATATGTATTTATGTAGTGTGAAAAACGATGTACGAGCCCTCAATAAAATGATTAAAAAAATAAAGGCCCAGCTTGATGACCATAGACTGATAATCTGCCTCTTAAAGTCTGTGCTTCACCCATCACCCAGTGCCAGCAAAGCCTTGGTCACCAATGAAGACTATAATCCATAAAGACTTAACATTGATCTCCATCCCTTTCCACCTCCATGTTTCTTCTTTCCCTGGTTCTCTTGCCTACACTCCTCCATGCCCTGCTTAGTCTGTGGCATGTTTTCCAGGGGCGAAGCAGTGTGCCAAGCGAAAGGAAGACCTCTGGGTGGACTTCGCCTGCACATACAATTCCTCGCTTCCAAGCCCAAACTGCAGGCGTTCACTCTGGGAGGGCATTGACCTTTTGGAGCAGAGGTTTAAATACCGGTCTCATCTCAGCAAATGAACTCCCTTCCCCGCCCCCCAGGGTTTCCCTGTGTGTTTACAAGGGTGCAATTAAAGGTCTGGATAAATCAGGGTTATTAAATGGGTAAATATATTCCTCATGCTAAGCAGAGCTTGAGCCTCTCGACACATGAGTGCAACAGACTTGTTTATCTAGAGCTCAGGGGAAACTGGGAAATGAGGGTCATAGCAGGCGACTCATGACACATCTCTGGTTGGCTTGGTAGAGACAAGTCTTATGTTGACTTCAAGGGGCGAGGAGAGGGAGGGAGGGAGAGAGGGCGGCTGTTGTGTGTATTTTTAGATCTTTCCTAACAACAACAAAAAATAACTCACACATAAAATGCTGGGATCTTTTTCGATGCTTTTCTTTGGGCTATTAACACTGTGGAAATCACACAAGCCTGCTACCTTTCCCCTCCACGCAGGCAATCTTCAAAGAAAAGGCTCCTGGTCTGTGGGCTGGAGTTCTCAGCTGAATAGATGGTTTGCCAAGTTAAAAAAATATGCCGGTGAAGGTAATTAGGAGAATGTACTTTTGGAGTTTTCCAGCCTTTATCTCCCTTACTGCTGAGGAATCAGACGGAGAACTCATTTGTCTTGTGGGCTTGTCTGAATAGAAAGCAGGTGGGGGGAAATATGGGTTTTGTGGGTAAAATGAATTTTCTGTCAGCGGAAACAGATTTCTGTTCTTGTGATAAATATGGAGCTAAAGTCTTTCAAGAAAAAAGCATTGGCCTTGGCCACGGTTTTCATTTCCTGATTTCAATTATTTTGTCTTCCAGAAGCAAGCATGATGTGTGTACCTTGTCGCTTGGGGTGAATGGCTGCCCTGGGTGCACCTTCAGGGTGCTCTCACCATTCATGAGGGGACAGGGGCCCTTCTATTTAGAACAATCGAGATTTATGCTACCTCTTCACTCTTTCTGTGTACACACACACACACACACACACACACACACTGCCTGGATGTGATGCATTTTATGTTGGGACTATGCTTATGTCTAATTTTTCATCAAGTAGGTGTCCAGTCTTGACCCCTGATCTTTTCACTAGAAACTGCCTGTCCAGGTTGTAGAGAGCTTTGACATTCCCACATGCGATCCCCCTCCCACTCTAGCTTGAAGGACTCAAGACCTTCAGAGGTGGCTCCTCTCCATCAGGCAGCCTGTCCTCCTTCCTGAGACCCAAAGCTTGCTTCCGTGGGTGAGGGAGAAAGAGAGAGAGAGAGAGAGAGAGAGAGAGAGAACCCCACAGGTGGTTCAAAGGCAGTGCTTATCCTCCAGCTCCCTCTGCCTTTCATGTTGGGCTGGGGAGTAAGGTCAAGATAGGAGCACATTGCATTCTAGTTCAGAGCCAGAGTCTCTCTAAAAGACTGAAGGCCCCCATTCTCCCTGCCCAGCCCTGAGAGAGCACAAGACAGAGGGGTATGGTGGTGTAGAACCAAGCCTATAGGACCTCAAGGCAAGTGGGTGTCAAGCAGCTAAACGATTGTTTTATTGTCTGCTTTGCTCCTCTGATTTCCAGAACACTCTCCTGACAGAAGTAGTTACTGCTTCGAATCAAGAAAAGAGCCCAGACAGGGAATCCATTTAGAGAAAACTGGGGAGTTGATACTGTGAACGTTCCAGACTCATTTTCCAAGGGGATTCCTCTCTCTGCTTGAAGGTAGACTGTTGGCCCACCTTCCATGTGGGTAAGGGGGCAGGGGGAGGAAATGAACCATCTGAGAGATTAACCTCTTCGATGTCCTCAAACTTCACTGTCTGACCTATGCAGATCCGACTTATTTTAGTAAATCAAAATATCTGGCCTCCATGCTCTTTCCAAATAGCTATTGTGTTGTCACCAAAAGCTAGTTGGAAATAAAAAATATTTTGAAGAATGGATTGAATTAGATGTGGTCTCTACACTCTTCAAGAATGGTGATACAGGACAGAACCTTCACCCACGACTTGGACACTCTATGTTCATGCTGTCTGATTCAGCGGTCACTAACCACATGAGCATGTGCAAATGAGGAGCTCAACTTTACATTTAATTTCCTTTTAGCTAATTTGAATTTAAGTTCAGTTAGCCATATCTGACAATTGGCTATGTGTGATAGATTTTGTGTCAACTTGGTTGGACTAGGATTCCCCATAGTTAACACTTAGTAACCCCTTCAGTGCCTGATCTGACACAATTAGTTACAGCTAATCAGTTGTGAGCCATCGTAATGGGGTAAGACCAAGGTGGAATACAATATCCTGCCTCAGGGTACAGCCGTGATGCAATCACTTGGAAGGATGTTTCCTTAGGGTGAGTGGCCTGCTTCCGATGTAAGAAGGTTGCTTGCTTTTCGCTGGGTCTACACATGGATGAACACCAGGTCATCTACCTCTGGCTCTTGGAACTCAAGCCAAAGGCCTGCCATGGTGTCTGCTCCTCCTGGATGAGCCTGCCATCTTTTGTGTCCATGGCCTGCCATCTGATTTGATAACCTTGAATTCATTCACATCTGCAGCTACATGCATCATCTGCTGACCTTGGGTTCATGCGCCTCCCCAGCCACCAGCTTATGGTCTTCCTGCCAATCTTGGGTTTATTAGCCCCAGTGCTGAGTCAGAAGCCAAACATCTGACTTGGAGTGTGCCTGGACTTGTTGTGAATGCTTCTACAACCGTGTGAGCCATTTTCGCTGTATAAATTTCTTTCTATATATACACATACAAGCATCATTGATTTTGATGGTCTAGAGAACCCAACCAGAAACTCTGCCCAACTGAACAATACAGCTCTGATAATAGCATTGCACAAACGATAGCTTCTTTATTTGTTTCCCACTGCCCTGAGATATTTATTTATTTTAATGGTCTCATTAGCATAAAATGCATTGCTGTACCATGCAATAGTTTAATATATTTTAAAGTGTTGCATAATCTTCACCACAATCAATTTTAGAACATTTTTGTCACTCTTAGAACCATTATTATTAGCTCCCCATTACTCCCCCAACCTCCCACTATAACTGTAAGGGACTATCAGTTCAGTCACTATCTCTATGGATGACTTATCCTAGACTTTCTAATGAGAAACATGGTACAGAAACCCCAACAATGACAGCAAAATAAAACACAGAAAATTCTCAACCTAAGAGGAAGCAGAATATCATAAGAAACCAGAACAAATTAAAAATGGGTCAGAAGGGAAAACAACTGAGAATATATTAAACAAACGATATCTGCAACCATCCAGTCCCCAGTGCACTCTTTCTGAGGCAAGACTATCGATATCCTTACTCGATGGTTGGCAGAAGTCCAATGGGGGCTTAATTTGAATGAGGACTCCCCAAATAGATCTTGGCCTTTTGCTGCCATCCACAGCCTTCTGTAAACCAGGTGTTCAGAATTGAAGATCTAATACAATTCCCTCCTCTGATCTTGGACTTTTATTACTGATAATCCTTGGATTGCACACACCAGTGTGCTTTTTCTATGTGGGAACAACTGTAAATCAAACAGTTACTGTATCCAGATATTATGTTAAGCATCTCCAATATATCATCCCTGTATTGACTTTTTGAATTGTATACTATTTTGACCCATCTTATTGAAGATATTAAGGTTTAAGGATGATAAGTAGCTTGCCTATGTCCCTCACATGACGAGTGTTCAAATCCATGCCTACCTAACTCCTAGGTAGAATCTGTGTGTTTTCACGTCATGCTTCATCGAACTCTATGCAACATCAAGAGAAAGCATAAGCAAGCTCTTCAGCCATACTTGGCTGCCTACATTGCTTCTTACTGAGTTTCCCTTTATTGAATCAGTACCATGGAGGCCAGTAAACCAATTTCTGTGGAGTCAGCTCTGACTCCAGGGACCCCATGTATCTCAGAGTATAACTGTGCTCTGTAGGCTTTTCCTGTTTGTGCTCTTTCATAAACTGTTTACCAGGTCTTTTTTCCGAAGTATCTCTGGATGGATTGGAACTATGAACCTTTAAGTTCATAGTTGGGCATAGAGTGCTTACATTACTTGGGGACCTATGTAGACAACAGGCTCTCTCATTTAATAAATGTAAACTTATATCATGATATCTAATAGGGTGTCAAGTTATGCACTACATCCTAGAAAATCTAGGATGATTTTCTAGCACCATCATCCCCTTGCCTCCTCGCCCAGGGCTGACAATTTGTCTTACCTGAGCTGTGTCTTTTCTTGTCTGCTCTTGACTTGCATTGGCAAGAGAGAGAGTTACAGAAGCCATTATTGCAAGACTTGGGCAGATGTTTGTAAAAGTTGCTATTTGCTGTCCACTATGACAGTCTCCTGGGGGAAGACTCAGGAGAGAAATTCCCTCGGACCTCACTACCATTAACGTGGATAATAGGGATGCTTTGCCTTTGCCAATGCTCATCCTGCAACTGACTTTATAACCCGTCATGCTTTCCCAGCAGGAGGTGCAAAGCCTGTTAGTGATGAGATAAGGAGTTGCAGTCTCTGTGCCTGTGACTTACCTCTATCCTTTCACAGTATCTTCCACCAAGCTTGTATTTCCACCGTCTTTGCTTTCTGTAATCAAATATGTTGTGCCACATGCGAGTATATGGGGGACTTACTTCAAAAGGTATGTCAGAATTGAAAGGCACGGGATTTGTTTCCCTCATGAATCATGTGTCTCTGTTTGATCTAGCCCAAATCCTTGGTGCACAGAGCAGGGAATTGAGAATGGATAGCCCAGGCTGGGTAAGTGAGCTCAGTCTCTTCATGAGTGAACATGGATCAAGTCACACCTCCCCACAGACAAGTGTGGTCTGTTCATAGAAAGGTCCTCCTTTTTCCTCCATGCAGAAGGTCAAGAAAGAAGGAACCTAGAGAATGAGTTTGACCGTAAGACAGCTGCCCTGCAGCATCCATCTTTGGCTTGAAAGGGTGGAGGAAAAGAGAGAGAGAGTAGCTGCCAGGACCGACTAATGATGTACAGCTTGACTCTCCAAATTGAAGGCACTGTAGTGAGATACCATTCTGTGACTCTCCATCATAGCCCGTCTCTACGATGTTTTAATAAACTTGAGTATATGATTAACCCAGTTAGAAGTTCCCTGATTCATCATTTGTGTGCAGTGGTGGCATCGACACTTGGGTATCATTAAAGGAGCAATGGAAGCAGAACAAATCCAGGGTCCCTAAATCTATCAGGGAAGACAGCAAAGCAACCCCTAGCTTGGGGGTGGGGGTTGTGGTTTCCATCAAACGAGGCAGAGCATATGCATTAAAAGTCCAGAGGAAGCATTTTTTCTTTAATTATCT